>CBVK0100262168.1:0-29316 GCA_900067695.1 Picea abies
GGTTAAAAAAACCACTTTAAAACCATATTATAGTTTAAATACGGGCTTTAGCCCCCAACCATGGCGCACGCCCTTCTGGAACGGTCACATGAGTTTACATGTGGCCACGCGCTAGCCCTTGGGCTATGCGCGGGCCACCCCAAAGGCGCTAGCACCGGTCGCATGTGGCATAGTCATATAACCCACGGCTAAAAAAATAACTGTTTGTATAGCCGTTAACCAAACTTTAAACCCGTTGTATAACTGCGCACATTTAAGGGTTAAATAAACCACGCCAACAGTTAAATAAAATGTCGCGCCTATGGTCCTGTTGGGTGGTCGTGTGCGCCGAGGGCTAGGGACAAGCCCCGGCCCTTTTCCTGCCGAAACCAAAATCCAACCAAACACAAATATAATTGCCGTCGTTTTGTATACAAGAACCACCCTGTGGCTCGTTGGTCAGAGACTTGATACGAAGGTGCTATGTGTAGAAGAGGTCCAGGGTTCGAATCCCCCGGGCCCTAAAAATTTTTTTGCAAAGCCCTCATTGGCTAAAACCGGGGTGCCACGTGGCATCCTGTGATTGGGCCATGTGGCACCCAATCACTTGCCAACAAACTGCCACGTGTCGACATCCAATTCGACGAAGTCAACCAACCAGAAACCAACACGTCACTTCCGTACACCACATCATCTGTCCAGTCAGCCTGCCACGTCACTTGCCGTACGATGCTGACGTCATCCCGTGCCACGTGTCACCCTTCCAGTGGTGACATGTGTCACTTCGGGATTGGTCCAACTGCGCGCCAAAATGCCAAATCAGCCTGACATGTGGCACTCCCTGGAGCCACCACGTGTCCTGTATGGAACCTGCCACATGTCATCGTACGGACCTGCCACGTGTCCTGTACGGATTGACACGTGTCCTGTACGGACAGGTACAGTCAGCATCCAAAATTTTGCCTGTTTGTCTTGGCGGACAGAATGCGATATCTTCTCCATACGAACTCCGTTTGACAAAGTAAATATACCACCGGAATCAGGAAGACGAGCCGGACGCAATGGTGTTGGTTTCGTTGGATTCCGAGCACTTTCATTTTTGAGCATTTTTCATGCCCTGTCAGGCTTGTGAATCTGATTTCGGATCACACCTCCCAACAATAAGACCTTTTGGTCCCCAAAAGGTTACTGACCACTCAACAAGCTTGGGATAGGCCACCCGACTTGCTCTGGATCCGATTACATTAATGGAAGCAAAATACAATGAAGTTGAGACATCCACTTCTGGCAGAACCAAGTGACTGCTTTCTTTCCTTCATAGTGTTCTTCTTGCTTCACTGGTAATCTTTCCTCCTTCGTGGGTATGTGAAAAATCATTTTGTCCTTCCTGGGACGAAGCTCCGGATTAACCTTCCAACAGCTAGCCTTTTGATGTCCACTCTTGTTGCAGAACGTGCAATGAGTTTTTGGCATCCATACCTGCTTAACCTTCTCCTTCTTTCATTGTGGACTTGAGCCTTTACGTCGTTTTTCCTTCCTGGTCGACATAGGTTTCCTGTACAAATTTTGTCTCTTCCAACACTTGGCAACACAATGCTTAGGTGAATGACAATAAGTACATGGATAAAGTTTCCACAAGTTCCAGTTTACTTGATTATGTTTGTTATAATCAAAAGGAGAATTAATAAAAACATGACCATTATACCTTCCATGTTGATCTTCACCTTTCTTTGGAGATGACTTGCATTCACTACCACAACCCTTAAGTGATGCGCCATTTCCCTTTGCAAAGTGTTCTCGCAATGTCTTAAGTTGGCCATTTGAAGCATTACTTGCTTCCGAAGTTTTGGAACCCATCTTGGAAGACTCTCCAAGGTCCCCTCTTTCATATCCCAATCCTAAGTATCGAGGCCTTTCCTCAACCTAAATAGGATTTACAATGCCTTGACCTCTACATCCAATGCCCTTTCCTTTTTCATAACCCATCTTGGTTAGTATTCTCAAACCTACACCTTTTGTGTGTTTTTCGAATTCACCAAAACCAACTTGATGAGAATGAGGAAAATTTGATGAGGAACCTTCACTGCATACTTCAGATATGTTTTCTGAAACAGATGTAGAAGGCACTTCCTTCAATGCTTCTTTTCCTTTGTTTCTCTTTGAAGCTTTCACTTGAACCGTGCTCTTTCGTTCCAGGTAGTCTTCATACAACACCTTCACCATCTCGGCCATGGAAAACACCGAATCTCTGAACTCCTTCTCATCTTGAGAAAGTCCTCCTGTAAATGCCATTTTCCTCCTTGAGATGTGCTCTTCCCTAGTTAACATGCAAAACTCAAATCCAAACGTCAACTAGCTCTGCTACCACTTGATCCGTCAGGATTTTTCGAATGACTTATGGTTGAGTTTTATTTGCATGCATTAATTAACCATTGAGAAACTTAACGAAAGAACGAGAAAAGAAAAGGAATTATACAGCCATTAACATAATTGCAGATCTGAAATGCAATGAAAAACAACAAACCATAATGCACAGGTTGATAACGGAGTTCGGCACAATTTTGCCTACGTCTCCGGGCCTTTTCTCTGTGGGGGAGGCTTCTTTATTTCTTTTCGAAAGCTTAATGGTACATCATTACAATGTCGAATGGCTTCCAGAATGATCTGGTCATGTTCGCCCATATCTCTAGAATCTTTCACAAAAGACGGCACGCAAAACGGATGTCCGGAGCTCTCAGAAATCGTCCGACAGCATCTCCTCCTCAATGGTCTTCCTGCCTCAAACTGGCTTTGACTTGGCTTTGCCTCAGCATCTCTGCTCTGAATGCTCTCAAAAGTTGTCCCATTGGCCTCAAAATGGCCTTGGTTAAATAGTGGGGAAGTTGGTTATCCATCTCCAACTTCCTCCACGAATTTAGGCTCTAAAATGCCCAATAACTCCCAAAAATGAGTTAATTACATTAAAAAGGCTTTAATTAACAATAAAAACCCAAAGTTGGTTAAAAAAACCACTTTAATAGTTTAAATACGGGCTTTATCCCCCAACCATGGCGTGCGCCCTTCTGGAACGGTCACATGAGTTTACATGTGGCCACGCGCTAGCCCTTGGGCTATGCGCGGGCCACCCCAAAGGTGCTAGCACCGATCGCATGTGGCATAGTCATATAACCCACAGCTAAAAAAATAACCGTTTGTATAACCGTTAACCAAACTTTAAACCCGTTGTATAACCACGCACATTTAACGGTTAAATAAACCGCGCCAACAGTTAAATGAAACGCCGCGCCTATGGTCCTATCGGGTGGTCGTGTGCGCCAAGGGCTGGGGCCAAGCCCCGACCCTTTTCCCGCCGAAACCAAACTCCAACCAAACACAAATATAATTGCCGCCGTTTTGTATACAAGAACTACCCTGTGGCCCATTGGTCAAAGACTTGATACGAAGGTGCTATGTGTGGAGGAGGTCCGGGGTTGGAATCCCCCGGGCCCCAAAAATTTTTTTGCAAAGCCCTCATTGGCTAAAACCGGGGTGCCACGTGGTAGCCCGTGATTGGGCCACGTGGCACCCAATCACTTGCCAACAAATTGCCACGTGTCGACATCCGATTCGACGAAGTCAACCAACCAGAAACCGACACGTCGCTTTCGTACGCCATGTCATCTGACATGTCATCTTTCCAGTCAGCCTGCCACGTCACTTGTCGTACGATGCTGACGTCATCCCGTGCCACGTGTCACCCTTCCAGTAGTGACATGTGTCACTTTGGGATTGGTCCAACTACGCGCCAAAATGCCAAATCATCCTAACACATGTCACTCCCTGGAGCCGCCACATGTCCTATATGGAACCTGCCACGTGTCATCGTACGGACCTGCCACGTGTCCTGTACGGACAAGTACAGTCAGCATCCAAAATTTTGCTTGTTTGGCTTGGCGGACAGAATGCGATATCTTCTCCATACGGACTCCATTTGACAAAGTAAATATACCACCGGAATCAGGAAGACGAGCCGGACGCAATGGTGTTGGTTTCGTCGGATTCTGAGCACTTTCATTTTTTATCATTTTTCATGCCCTGTCAAGCTTCTGAATCCAATTTCGGATCAGGGAATCTTACCCGATTCTGCTTCCCATATAGACAATGTTCACAAAAATCAAAATCCAGAGAGCCATTAGACATGCCTTCAACCATACCTTTACCGTGTAGTAGTCGAAGACCCTTCTCTCCGATATGCCCCAATCTTTGATGCCACAACATAACCTTTTCTCCAGAGACTGTAGGAATTATTTCTTCTTCAACTTCAATATCAGGAACAATGGAGCTATTACACCCATCACTAATAGTGTTTCCTAGCAGCTTATACAGAGTTCCAAACCGAACTCCCCTCATCAACACCCTCTTCCGATCTCACATACCTTTACCATGTAGTAGTCGAAGACCCTTCTCTCTGATTTTCCCCTGTCTTTGATGCCACAACATAACCTTTTCTCCAAATACTGTAGGAGTTCTTTCTTCTTCAACTTCAATATCAGGAACAATGGAGCTNNNAGAGTTCCAAACCGAACTCCCCTCATCAACACCATTGCTCCTCGAACCATACTACAAGTTCCCTTTTCAAAAATTGTTTTTACCCCAGAATCTTCCATTTTGCTTACATAAATCAAATTTCTGGCCATACCTAGGATGTGTAGAACACCAGGTAGTGTTCTTATCCTTCCATCTATGAGTCTCAACTTGACCCTTCCTCTTCCTATGATTCTGGTTGTCGAATCATTACCCAAGAAAACATTACCTCCATCATACTTTTCATATTCACAGAACCACTCCCTATGGGGAATCATATGAAAGGATGCACCTGAGTCAATAAACCATGCCTCATGATATACATGTGTGCTTGAAGAGGCCAAGTACACATCCCCTCCTTCTTCCTTGGAGGTCTTTTATTCTATAGAAGAAGATTCTTTAGATCCCTTCTTTTTCTCAACATTAGATCTACACTACTTCTTGTAGTGCCCTTCTTTTCCACACCTCCAACATACCCTTCCAAACTTTCCAGGAGGTTTAGATCTACCCTTAGACTTAGATCTCCCACTTGAGAAATTATATCTATTTCTTTCCTGGGAACGTCCTCTTGCAAATAATGCGTCTGTGTTATGTCCTTCCATATTCTTTCGTCTCATCTCCTCTGACAACAAGGATGAGACCACTTCTTCAAACTTCAAAGAAGTTGTATTACTACCTATGGCCACAACCAGACTATCCCATGAGTATGGTAAAGAACACAAGAAAGTGATACATTTATCTTCATATGAAATTTTAATCTCAATAGATACTAACTGACTTACCACAGTATTGAAGGCATTCAAATGCTCTGCCACCGAGTCTCCATCTCTCATCCTCAACTTATACAGCTTCTTTCTCATGAATAGTTTATTTACCAGGGACTTAGATTGATACAACTTCCCCAACTTTTCCCATAAATCCTCGGTTGTAACTTCCTCTAACACATTCAATAATACTGAATCAGAGAGACACAGTCGGATTGTGCTCTTTGCCTTCCGATCCATCTTTTTCCAGTCATCTGCAGAAGTTTCTGTAGGTGCAGTACCTGGATCTACCGCGATCCACTGATCTCTGTCCACCAAAAGTTCTTCCATCTTGATCTTCCACAGCTCAAAGCTTTTCCCATTAAACTTATCGATCTCCATCTTCGAATTGCTTACCATTTCTTTTCACTTGAAAAATAATACCGAAGATCTCCCACTGTAACAAGGCTTATCACAGTCCCGAGCCAAACCCTTGACCACAAAGAAGTCCCCCTGAAGCCAATAAAGCTCTGATACCAAATGTAAATTCTAAACTTGTACAATGTCTACTGTAAACAGATATTCAAAAAAGAATAGAAAATATACAATGGAAAATGCAAACATTACACGAGATTTTTCCCCTGGAAACCCAAACCAGGAAAACCAACATATATTATATTCATACATTGTGTTACATTGTTTACAATACAATATACATATAGGAGCCAGCAGCATCCAAAATCCTAACCCAATGACCTGGATTATTCCAAAACCCTAATTCCTTAACTGAAAAGAGAAAACCATCGGCAAAAAAACCATGTGCCGAAAAACCACCTAAATATCATGTGGTCCCAGAAATATGTCATCCCGATAATATGTTGTCCCTGAAATATGTCATCCCGGTAATATGTCGTCTCGAAAATATGTCATCCCAGTGCGAAAAAAAATTTCGAGGGCGCTGCCCTCGAACCCCCGCGCGGGGAGCCCCACCCCCCTGCATCCCCCTTCTAACCCCCCTGTGTGCTCAGTGCAGATAGTACTACTCCTGCAAGAAATATAACACATACCCAACAAACAAAACTTGGGAGGAACACATGCATCATATTCAACAGGTTTTGGGTACTCTGCGAAAGCACAAGATATATGCCAACTTGGAAAAATGCTCCTTTGGCATGAACAAGGTCCAATACTTGGGGTACATTGTTGATGAGTATGGGATACATGTGTATCTAGAAAATATCTAAGTCATTCATGACTGGCCATCCTTGACCACACTAACTTAGCTTTAGAGCTTCTTTGGACTTGACAAATTCTACTAAAGGTTTGTGTTGGGATTCTCCCATAATGTATGGGCCCTCATCCAAGTAACCACAGATGGTGGCAAGGAAAATTTATCATTGGGGCTAGGCACAACAACAAGTATTTGATGATATGAAGCATTGCTTATGCTCAGCTCTAGTACTCTCCTTACCTGATCTGCAACAACTATTTGAGATTGAGACTAATGCCTCTGACTATGTTGTAGGTGCAGTTCTCACTCAGAACAGTCATCCAGTAGCATACCATAGTGAGACACTCTTAGATACTATCTGAAAATACCCCACCTATGACAAAGAAATATATTCCTTTGTCCAACCCTGTCGTCAATGGAAACATTACATTCTAGGAAAGGAGACAATCATCCACACTGATCACAAGCCTATGCAGTTCATACAGACACAGGGAAAATTGCAGAACAACCCCCATCAAAATTGGTCCACATACCTACATTAGTTCCATATCAACATCAAGTATAAAACATGGAACATTGATCGTGTCACTGAATACCTCAGTTGCCCTCTCATTGTTGCACTCATCACAACACTCCATTCCTATGGCAATGAGGCATCTGAGCGGCCCCAACTTTATCAGGGTGACTCTGACTTCACCACCACCTATCATCTCTTGCATAAAAGTTTGAATATCATCAATTTTCACACTCAGGATGGATTGTTATGTCATTTGGTATACCTCTGTGTTCCCATAAGAGAGCATGCAAAGATGATTTGGGAGGCTCACTACATTCGGATGGCAGGACATTTTGGCATGGAGAAAACTGTGGTCATTCTACATAAACATTTTAATTGGCCAAAACTTCAGGAAGACGTCAGCAAGTATATCAGATCTTGCATTGCCTATGTCATTTCCAAGCCATCCATCAAGAATCAAGGCTTATACACCCTGCTTCCTACTCCCGAGAGGACTTGGGAATCCATCTCAATTGATTACATCTTTATCCTTCTATCCACCAAGCACAGAAATGATTGTGTATTTATGGTGGTTGATCAGTTTTCAAAGATGGCCATTATGAAAGAATGCAAGAAGAGCATCATAGTGGTAGATACTTCCAATCTATTCTTCAAACGGGTGTGGGTCCATTTTGGGATACGATAGACAATCACCTTAGATCAGGAAAACAAGTTCCTCAACACATTTTGGTCGAGTCTTTGGTCACAGTTAGACACCAAGATCACTAAATCCTCTACTTTCCACCCCCAAATCGATGACCAAATAGTGTTTGTCAATCGGATGATTGTGCACATCCTACGCATGTACAACTCTAAGAATCCACATATATGGGATGAGAGTCTTCCCTATGTTCATCACAACTACAAAGGTCTCTCCATAGCTCCACCGACCATATCCCATTTTAGGAGGGGATGGGATTCCAACCCTTGGGTCCCATTGATGTTGCACTACCTCTTACAACCACACAGGAAAAATCTTTCCATTTTCAGTCTAATGCCAACAAAGCCACTAGATTCATTGAGTGGATTCAGCACATCCGCCAACAGGTCCATGATATTTTGTAGAAAGCAAATGCTCTGTACAAGTAGTGCCATGATCAACACCGGGTACCACACCAGTTTCAAGTAAGAGACAAGGTCTGGCTACATTTGTAGAAAGAGCGCCTTACATAGCCCCATTAGAAGCTCTTCCCACTTCTCTATGGTCCTCACACTATCACCAAGGTTGTGGGTATAATTTCTTTTGAGCTCAACACTCGACCCTTCCTTGGCTTGTACCCAATGTTCAATGTGGACCTCCTTCGGCCATATTTTCCACCATTATTGGAAACCTCAGAGATCACAAAACAATTGACACCAACAAATATCAACCCTAACTACATGGAATAGGAATCCACTGATCATATAGTGGACACATAGTTCAAGAGAAATCGCCAGCAAAGGATCCAGCTTTATCGGGTTGTCAAGGTAGGCAAACTCCTACACCAAGGCAAGTGGCTCACCCAGGGCCAAATTCAACAGAAGTTTCCTCACCTGATGGGGGAACTCAATGCACTTGACACCATTTCTTCCTAAGGGGGGAGGACTAATCTTGGTGGATATTGGTGGCCACCCACCTATTCCAACTGGCTCATATTGACAGTTTTTAGTTCAACACCTTTCTCTATAATGATGACATTTATTTGTAATTGTGGATTCTGCACTTATAGGGTTGTCTTAAAGCCCTACACAACATCCAAGTGGATATTGGTGGTCTCCCACCTATTCCAACTAGCTTATTTGGGAAGTTTTCATATAAGTACATATTTTTGTACTTCCAGGGTCATTTTGGGGCCCTAAACAATTTTTTTTTGGCTTTCCATAGTCAAACTATAGATGAATTCAAAGTTTGATTACATAATGTGTATTTCTAAAAAATATATTTCCAATGGGCTATCGAATTCCTAAAACAAACATCGTATGCAAAAGTTACGACCCCAAGAAGTTGAGGTACCAACTTACCCATCGGGGCCCACATAACTTTTTGTGTTCCATCTCCTAGGGTTAGGTTTTTGGATGTGTATGGTTTTTTCATTCATGAGTAATTTTAAAAAGGCCTATGGAGCCTCATTGTAATCATTTTTCTCAGACAGATGCATGTAGCAGCCACATCATTTCTCAGAGATAGCTACCACCATTCGAGCAAGTTGTTTCAGTTCTGCAATTTTACAGTTTTAGCCTATTTGATTTATTTAATAGAATTTATTGTTCACTGGATCTGTTGTTGTTCTTTGTATATCTGTGTTATGGTATTCAATCTATTATTCATTTTGTTCTGCTCATAAATATGAATCATATATGTTTCTTCGGGTCTTCCAACTCTGCTCCCTCAAATTCAAAAATTCTTAATGTATGATCTATTCATGCCATTGTATTTGGTGTAGTTCTTACCCTTGGTGATGTTGACTGACTCTGGTTCACTACGCTACTTCCACTATTATAACTATTTTTTTTACTTCATCCACTAACTACAATTTCTCTCGACTACATTCTGGTTTCTACTTCAGATCTAGGTAATGCACACGGGGTCAAGGGTTCGACACAGATTTCGATATGAGATGGATTTCTTTCT
The DNA here is from genome assembly GCA_900067695.1 of Picea abies. Lineage (NCBI taxonomy): Eukaryota > Viridiplantae > Streptophyta > Pinopsida > Pinales > Pinaceae > Picea > Picea abies. The sequence goes on from CBVK0100262168.1 coordinate 9,684, forward strand.
TCTGTTGGACTGTACTAAGGATCATTTTCATTCTCTTTCCTTTCTCTGTACGGTGTGATATGAAGTACTATGCAGGGATCTCTTTTCTCAAACAATATGTGTTGCTCTTCTCTCTCAACCATATTCTCCTTCTTACTATACCTAATCCTTTTCCCACAGTAAATACTTTAATCTCTCCGTCTAAGTCAGTTTCTTACTCTCTTGAAATCCTCAACCCATTTGTTTCTTACTCATCCTTTCTCTTTCCACTCTCAAATCATCCTCTGGTCATCCCCCAATCCCCCTATGTGTGCGAAGGCTCCTAGAAATCAGACTCCATCTTCATGAAATTATTTTCACACAAAAACATCTTTATCGAGGTAGACAATGCATTCAGATACCTATCTTGTAGACCCTTGAAAAGGTCCCTTTCTGTGACACTATAAGCCTGATTACAATCTATTGCAAACTCTGTAATGTAACCCCCCATTACACTATTCAGCCAAAAATTAGCTGCATGAGAATCTTTATTACTTATTGTATTCAGTTGTCTAATTAGTTCATGGGTCTAGTTTCTTGAAGCTTCAACTCTATATCTCCCAACGTTCTTAACTAGCCTTTCCAACCATTCAATCAAAATTATCAGAAATTCACCAAAGAAAATTTCATGAAGATCTGTGAACACATACCTTTGAAACCATTGTTCTTCGTTGAATTGTGGGTTCCTATTTTCTTCTTTGGAAAATTCATGTTGCTTCCTTTCTAGCCATTATGTGATTTCTTCCTTATTTTGCCTCCAAAACATTACCCTCAATTACAATTCTCGATCTTGGCAACAAAACCATTTATTGGTATGATGTGGGAAGACCTAGGGTTAATCATCAATATACCAACAAAACCATTAGACACCATCCCTCTCAACATCACATGCAAAGGAAGTGAAGTCACACCTTAGGCATCTAGAGGGGCTGTAGGAACCAAGGTTCTGTAGTGATGAGGGGAAGTGGGGCATTCAACATGTATTTACTAACCATTTATTCACGTGTGCAATTTCCATTACTTAACCGTTTCTTAGCATGTGACATACCTTGTGTGTGACACTACCTTACTTTTCATTCACTAATTTATCAATTACTTCATTGCACAACATTATAACAACATATATGAATAACACATCCAACATACTTAAGCATTTATCATCATGCATAATAACATAAAACATCATAACATGAAACCACAATGCATCAAAAAACAAGGTTTAATGTGGTTCACCCAACATGAGATACATCTACAATGGTTGGCTTCTTATATTAGTCATTGATAATCTCCTTACATCTATGCTACAAAATATGCAACAATATCATTACCCAAACCTACCTAGTTGTTATGTTGAAGTTTGAGCCTCACTCCTCAATCATACCTCAAAATTTCCTTCTACGATCGACACAACTTACCCAAAAATCACTAAGAAATTATCATATGTCCTACCCTCATAAATTCGAAACCCCTCTACCCAAAAACCCTTTACATATTTATACATCAAAAATAGGGCTAAACCTGTTACAATGTGAACAAAATGTCTCAAAAACTCAATGGTTTATAACCGTTTTCAGCCTTCTACGTGTCATTTTTTCATGCTTCCTCATGTTGTGTGGTTTGACTCCTTAAAGTAAGCTTCCCATCATGTACTCTGGTCCATATTATAACTACCTTTTCTTCTTTAACTTATTTTGGCACATATCCCAAAACTTATCCAAAATTCCTATCCAACAACTCCTAAAGTTCAAAAAATATTTTAGCAAGTTGGATGTACAAATTTTTACAACAAACTTAATAGATATAATGATGTAGGTGCTATGGATTTTGCTCAGCAACCCCATGAGAACATATCAACAACTTGAGGGTTGACAATCAAAGTAACATAGGAAACCATTGCAGAAGCAATAAGACTTTCAACAACAGGGGAGAAATGGTTCAAAATCAAGAAGGACTTCGTGGATATAAAAATAATTTTCTCTCAAGCTAGAGAGATGATGGTGGACACAATAAAAGGTGTGAAAAGAGGCATGCTTCCTAGGCCATAGGACTAAGTGTCCCTATATATTATCAGATACATTACTCGTGAAGGCTGACACAATATTGTGTTGGCCTATAACTTCAAATTTCCAGAGCGCTATAGGGATCAAAGGACTATTAGCATTCCCTAATATTTACTAAAATCAGTACAAAATATGGTTTTAGACATACAAGAAGGAAAATAATCATCCATAGGATACCTTGGGATAATCAAGTTATTGATTGTTAATGATTTCAGAAAAAAAACAACCCTATGTCACATGGGATATGTTTGTTGGCCATTTATAATAGATTGTGGAGACATCAGCTTGTTGGAGAACCATTGCAAGCCATAATGTCAACCCCAACAATAACAATGGAATAAATACCACAAGCTACTAAACATGTGCATATTGTTGAGGAAATAGTTGGAGCAAGAAGTATAAAAGGATGTAGAAGAACTATAGGGATCCTCAATCTACTCTAGATCCAAAATCAAAGGTTTCAAAGACTACATAAGAAGGACCTTTAATGCAAGTTGAGAAACCAATCCAAATTTTAAACTCTCCTCAACAGGAGGAAACCATTCTTCATAGGGGGTCCCTATAATTAAGGATATAGAGGAAATTAGTAGTCAGTCAATGGAGAAAACACCACCAAACAAAGGCACCAGAAGATAGGCTTATGAAAAGAAACCAAAAAGAGTAAGGAGGTATAATTAGCCAGGTTTCAAGCAAGAATCCCAATGCTCATTGAAACAACAAACTCGATTGAAGTACTTATGAGAAATTTGCATATTTCCCAAGCATAAGCAGGGTGAAATGGAAACATGAAGTTGAATCTAGAGGTAAGGATGTTTTTTCAATCTATGAACACTACTAAGTAATTACTAGAATAAAAGAGCAACTTTCATTAACCTCAATTGAATATAATGAAAATTCAGAATTCATCAATAATGAGAATATGAAAGTAAAGGTAGATTTGTTAAATAAAATGAAAGAGACCACTGAAAATGCTAAAAAGTTATACAAGATGATAGACACGTCAAGAAATTGATGGGCAACATTATCAGATGCTAGCATGCAGACCTCTTGTCAGGGTCTATGCATTGTACCTAAAAGAACATTGTCACAAGTTTTGAATTGAACGTTGCATCTCGATAATAAAAATAGATTTATAAAATCCCTAAGAATTATGTAATTTGTACTTTGATATCCCTCCATGAGGGAGAAATATCCTCTATGAATTATATTTACATAATTATATTCTACAACAAAGATTGGGGTGGTCCGCAAACCAATGCATTGGAGATGTACAATTAAGAGCTTTCATGTCTTTGTTGGAGATATTTCACCGAATTCTTTTATAATACCTTTTAAGTCATGATTATTGTATATGAAGACATCTTCAAACTCCTTAAATACCAAGACTACTTCAACTACAGTCATATGATTCCAAATCTCACTAACGTCAATGTACCATGGTTCTTCACATTCCTTTGTTATATGTTTCTTATCTTTTATCCCACGTGTCTTATGTTTGTCTATAGGCTACCCTTCAATTTACTTTCTTTTAGACTATTTTTTTGCATAACTTCTTGGGGTAGTGTTCTCCTGTTTTATTGAAATGTGTGATATTAGTATCAATGTCCTTCTCTAAATACCTTTTAAGCATACCTAAGCATATTCTATAATACTAAGTCTAAAGTGGGATTGTATTTTGTATCCCCTTTTTCCACCTCTAATCTAAATCTATGCCAAAAGTATATTTAATTGACAACTTGTATTTTTTTCTTCTCTACTTAGTGTATGTGAATCAAGCCATGGACTACTATTTCCTTCGAGTCTCCATTTTCTTTCATTCCTCATTTCTTTATTCCCATTAATTTGTATATGTGAAATAGATATATTACACCATAGTACTTCTAACCTTCCTTATTATTAAACCTACATATAATAAATTTTCTCATATTTTTTATGTGATAATGTGACTTTCTTATCAAACTATTCCAACCACAAAGTAAATAATATATTTCCTAATGTGTATAAAAATACTCTTACTTCATCCTCATGTTACAACGATCCTATTATTGATTCAAACCTTCTCAACTTCTATACTATATATTCCCTATATTTAAACTCCCTTTAATACAATTAAGTTTCATCTCTAACTATTGGAATTTTGAATAGACTCTTCACATATATATCCTAGATATATATTATTGATTAAAACCTTCTCAACTGCTATATTTAAACTCTTCACATATACTAGATCTTCCCTATATTTAAACTCCCTTTAAGACAACTAAGTCTCATATCCAACTATTGGAATTTTGAATAGAATCTTCACATATATATCCTAGATATATCTTAGGACCATTCCTAAGTCCTCACTTTGTGACACATCCACATGACAAGTACTTTACTCGTTTGGATTGTATTCATTATCCTTTTGCAATACGTGTGTGTCCCTAACCTAACTAATTCTTCCATGTAAATGGAATCTTCCTCATACATTTGGCTTTCTCTTGTCCAACAAGATAATCAAGATAATCATTTAGTTTTGTCCATTTTAAAACATTACGGTTCCCTTATCTATGCACATAATCCATCTCATTGCATAAATCCATTTAGTTTTGTCCATTTTTAAACATTATGGATTTCTTAGCATAACTCTTTATACATTGTGTGGCGATCTCAAAAATATAAAAGTGATTGTGGTCTTAATTGCATAATATTATATTTTCACTAAATTGTTAACCTTTCCACGGCATTGCATCTATAATGGTGAATGACCTTTATACATGTATAGTGGTTAATGATCCTTCTGCCACTATATTGCAAATAAGGTCTACCTAAAGTTCTTCCTAAAATATTTTGAATATGATATTAATTTCAAGTCACATATGTACTCCAACATATTGAATTTTATTTCCATTAACATAATAAAGAACATTAAATGTAAATTAGAAATTACATTAATTTTAATTACCCAATTCAGTGGTTCTTTCAAAATTTCATGTTCACCTTTAAAAGGCATTAAAAAAAAAGCATAAATATTTCTCACACATTTCTTGTCCTCTACTAGCCTTTTCAATTATGTAGAGAAATCCCTTCTCCAATTCAATTCATGTATGTCCTGTTTTAAACTTGGTTGAGGGCTTTTGTTACTTTTGAGGCTCTTTTCAACCCATTCTCACTTGCCCTTTATTGTTTTCCTCATAACCTCTTTGAAAATGGGGTATATGCTATAAGTTAGTGTATGGCAAGTTATTTAATTTACATCACTAAAATATTGACTTAAAGTTATTATTTAATTTTAGCGAATTTATAAAACTATCTATTTTTTTGTTTAAGAATTTTTTCTTATTAAAAAAATCCAACTTAAAATTTTAAAACATAAATTATTATTAAAAAAAATCTTATTCCTAAAACTTAAACTTGATATTAATAATGTATATATTGAAAAAAAACAGTATTGCAAGGCACAAGATAACTGCAAAGACCAACAACCTTCTACAAAGAGAGACTTATCTATTAGATCTGATTTTTTGATTACAATGAAGATCTCCTCTATTTATAATAGGCTAAGAGGAGACATCATTGAATGGAGATAGATGGATAATTCACTCACTGGAGTAATAAGACAAAGAGATGGTTGGGAAATTCACCCACTCTAGTGATAAGTCAAAGAAGCACATTGTGTGAGTCCACAAACAACCAAGAAAGATGAATTGTCCTAAGTAAACTTATACATCAACACCCCCCCATAAGTGAAACTTAGGGAAGTACAAAAACTTAAAAAAATGGGTCCTGGTTACAAGCCCTACTAAGGTACACAATACAAAGTCTCATAAATGGAGAAAGGGGTAAAACTCGTAGGAAAAAAACTCCTCCCCTGAAGAGAGAAAAAAAAAACATAAAAAAAGTGAAGGTAGGAGGTCTCAAGATAACCCCCCAGAGACAACTTCCTTCACCTCAAGCATCGATCGTATCTAAAGAAAGAGAGGTGGTGCCAAAGGTTTAGTGAAGATGTTGGAAAATTGTGCTTCAGTAGGAAAAGACTCCAAGCTGAGAACACCATCTTGGATGAGTTCTCTAATGTGTTTGGCATGTTGATGTTCCACTGGGTTGCGAGAAATGCATATGAAAATATGATATCGCATCAAAGAGTGGTGGGATGATCTTGTTGAATGCCAAAATTTGTTAGTAGCTATCAAATCCAAAGAACCTCTTGACTAGCAAGAAATGTAGCATGATACTCAACTTCCGTAGAGGATAAAGCAATTTTAGATTGATATTTTCAAGACCATGTAATAGGTGTGGGGCCAAGGAAATAGACAAATCCAGATGTGGACTTTCGATCATCAACCGAACCAGCCCAATTAGTTTCAGTGAAGCCCACAAGTTGAGAAGCACCAAAAGAGTAGTGAATGCAAAAAATGGTAGTACCCTAAATGTACCTCAGAATGCACTTTGTTGCCTTCTAGTGACTCTCATGAGGATCTTGAGAGAATCGAAAGACAATTCCTAATGCAAAAGATATGTCACGATGTGTATGATTCAAATACAAAAAACTCCCAACCAGATGTCGATACAACAAAGGATTAACACGTGGTGAGGAGAAACATGCATAAAGGGTAAATCCTGACTAAAATGGAGTAAGGGTGGGTTTACAATCAACCATGCCAAAGCGCTGAAGTAAATCAAGTACATACTTATGCTGAAAAATGGAGATTCCTTCGGGAGAATAAAGAACCTGTAGACCAAGAAAACAATAAAGAATTTCAGATCTCTCATATGAAACTATCCCATCAATGCTTTCTAAATACTATGAATCATTGATGAAATAATCCCTATGAGAATTAAATCATCCACATACATAACTAAAATCAATATATCAATGTCTTTCCTCTGAGTGTAAATTGTAGTGTAACGTCCCCAACTTCCACCAGGCCAGGCAACGCTACTGAAACACCCTTAACTCAACCATTTTCTGCCCAGCCACCAACAGGCCGTTGGCCCAATGCCACGATACAGAGTCTCACTTAACTCTGATACCAAACTGTAACATTCCCCGAGCCTCAACCCATGGTCGGGGCAACGCTACCGTGGAATAACACTTATATAGTATTCATTTTAATGAAGTTAAATGACTTAACACAGATTAAACACATAATTACTACTACCATACAAAATTAATGGAATTAACAATAATTCACTTACGCAATGGAATTTATGCTAACATACAAGCATCACAAACATGAAAAACATATAATTTAAGCACAAACGAATACTTATCTTTTAGAATGATGGGTAACACCACCAATTGCATGCAGACCTTCCATGAACCTCCCAGCCTTAGACCGCGTTTCTCATCACACTCAGCAGTATGTCACCCTTAATTTCGAACTAAGCTCCATTGGGTGAGGGATTCCTATGCTAGGCAAGGTCAATAGGGAAGTCACACAATTACAGAGGAAGGATTCTCTCCGATGATTCACTTATGCCCACTACTCATAAACTCTCATTCCCCACATGCCTATCCCACCCCAGAAGTATACACCTTCACTGTCCTATAGTCCATCGGTTGCTTCACTTCCCTTGTCTTGGGCTTCAGCAACAGGCTAGACTTGAATTCTCAGAGCTCTATAGCAGCTATAGGACCCATTCAAGGAGATCTCACCTCCTCAACACACTCTCTCACTTGGAGAGAGTTGCTCACAGACATGACAACCTACCTCTTCAACCACAACCACCTCTCTCACATGGAGAGAGTGTTGTTCACAGGCCTGACAACCTTCTTCTTCAACCAGCTCCAGCATAATGAGGACACAAAAACAAGGCTCAACAATGAACATACAATAGAAACAAGCCACACTCAGTCAAGGATCTATGTGGCCACAACAACCTACTGGGAAAATAGGTATGGACTCCCAAAACGGTAACAGTCAGACGCTAATACATAGCAAGGATCAATAATTCTAGGATGTGTCAGGCTTCTCACCAATCAACACAGGAGACACGATTCAGTTTATGGGTTTCCACTAGTTTTCGAGTGTGTGAGGGTTTGCAGAAGTCCAACGTAGAGGAAAAATGATTTTAGGTGGAGGACCAACAATGAACTCAAATGGAGGATGAGAGAATGGCAGGACGAGCCCCCAACATAGCTCATTTTCTAGATTAAATTGCATGTGCCTGGGTCGACACATGTCACCCATGAAGCACACTCCTCATTTGGAAGTCACATGTCCTTCCAAAGACTTAGGATAAAACATTAATTTCACATAGCTTTGGAATAATACTTGAATATTATTTTTAAGGACTTAAGATCTTAAGCTTAGCCCCTCTCCCAACCTTTCATCCCCATATCCCTTACCCAGCCTTGTGGAAGCTTAGTCCTCCATCACTCTTTCTTCGTGGTTAGTCTACATGTAGGGATGTTTATATTTTATTAATAATCTACATGATTAGATATACAAAATCAGGGTCCTAGCCTTTAACACTTAGGCTCTCCGGATTAATAAACACATAAGCCCACCACCTTATATAGACTTGGCTCACCAGATTATAAATCATAATTACAATTCATAATACAATTGGGGCACGTCCTTGGGGTATTACAATCCCCTCCCATTATTTTTTCACTATCCTCAGTGCAACTTTCACACAACATCAACAAGATTCCCAAAATCTTCAAAAATATGTGGGTATTTTTCCCGCATAGCATATTCATGTTCCCATGTCACTTCCTCAGGACCATACCAGGTCCACTGGACCTTTACAAGCCCTGTGGCTCGATTCCGGAGCTATTTTATTTTTCAGTCCAATATGTGCAAAAGATGCACTTGCAAGACACCTTCTTGCTCCACCTAGATCACATTCCAATCAATCACATGATTAGGATGAGGTATATATTTCTTAAGTAATGAAACATGAAACACATTATGTACAGTCATGGATGTAGGTAATGCAAGCATATAAGAAACTGGTCCAATCCTTTTTAGGATTTCAAATGGCCCACAAAATTTGGCTACCAACTTTGAGCAGTTTCCGAGCTTCAGGGAACTTCTATTGGATTTTACTTTCAGGAAAACATGGTCACCCACATTAAACTCTCTGTGGGTTCTATTCTTATCAGCATAAATTTTCTGCCTGTCTTGGGTAGCCTTTAAATTCTTCTTAATATTTAGTATTTGATCTTCCATTTCCTTGAGAAACTCTTGCCCAACTACTGCTCTATCAGTTGGGTTATCCCAACTTAGTGGAGCGTTGCACTTTCTGTTATAAAGTGCTTCAAATGGGATCATCTTCAGTGATGCTTGATACCCATTGTTCTAGGTGAATTCTACCAAGTGTAGGTAGTCTTCCCATTTCGATGGTTTGTCCATCACATACATCCTCAGTATGTCTTCTGTTACTCAATTCACCCACTTTGTCTTCCTATCAGACTCAGGATGATAGGTTGTGTTGAAGTTCAGATTCATTTTGAACCCCTTGAATAACCCTTTCCAAAACTTTGAGGTAAATTTTGGGTCTCTGTCAGACACAATTGTCTTGGGAACACTGTGCAATCATGTTATTTCCCTCATAAAGATATCAACAACATTAGTTCCCTTGTGCGTAGTCTTTAATGGAATAAAATGGGCAACCTTGATAATTTTTTCCACCACCACCATGATGGAATCATGTTGCTTGCCTGTTCTGGGCAATCCTGTGATAAAATCCATTGTCACTACATCCTACTTCCACTCAGGAAAGGGTAGAGGCTACAACAACCCTGCTAGGTGCATGTGCTTGGATTTGACCTTCTGTCACTCGATACATCTAGCGATGTATTCATCAATCAATTTCTTCATACTTGACAAAAAGTAATGGTTCTTGATTGCTGCTACAGTCTTCTGGTATCTAGGGTGCCCAACATAAGGTATGTTATGCATTTCTTTCAAAATTATAGTTTCAAATTCTGGACATTAGGTACATAAACTTTGTTTTTGTACAGGAGTGTTCCATCAGCTCCAACATTATAATATTCCACTCCTTGCAACGTCTTACCTTGTTGTAGCTTCGCTACCAATTCCCTGTACTGCAAGTATGCACTTGCAGCTTCCAAAACTCGTCCCTTTATATCGGTTTGATACATGCTAATGGATGTAGCATGTAATTTGTGTACTCTCCTGCTGAGTGCATCAACCACTTTATTATGCTTCCCTTTGATATGCTTGCTATCAAAATTGTATTCACAAAGAAACTCCAACCACCTACTTTGCCTAGCGTTCAAGGTTGGCTAATCAAACAAATACTTCAGACCATTATGGTCTGTCCTCAATTCAAACCTCCTTCCCATGAGGTAATGTCTCCATTTCCTCAGAGCATGAATGATGGCTACCAAATCCAAATCATGAGTTTCATAGTTCTTTTCATTCTCTTTCAACTTCCTAGACACATAACATATTACGAATCCATTCTAACTGAGGACTCCTCCCAGTCCTTCTTTGCATGCATTTTTGCACACCACGAAATATTCATCTGAGCCTGCAATCCTCAGGATTGGAGAACTAATTAATAGTTTCTTCAATCACTGGAAGCTTCTCTCACATTCATCCGTCCACTGAAATTTATTTTCCTTCCTTTGTAAGGAAGTGATAGGGTGAGCTATCCTTGAGAACCCTGCAATGAATCTTCTATAATAGCCAAATAGACCCATAAAGGATATAACTTTTGTCATGTTCTTTGGCGTTGACCATTCCCTAATGGCCTCAATCTTCTTAGGATCTACAACTATCCCATCGTTCAAAATAATATACCCCAAGTAATGGATATTCTCCTGATAAAACGATCACCTTCTCAACTTGGCATACAGTTGGTTCTCTCCTATCACCTGCAACACCATCTTCAAATGTCATTCATGCACTTCCTCTGACTTGGAATACACCAGGATGTCATCCAAGAATACTATGACAAACTTGTCTAGATATTGCCTGAATACACCATTCATTAGGCACATAAATACAACGGGCATATTCACAACCCAAATGGCACCACTGTGAATTCATAATGACCATACCTTGTTCTAAAGGTGGTCTTCCTGATGTCTTCATCCTTTATCCTTACCTGGTGATATCCCGAGCTGAGATCTATTTTCAAAAATACCTTTGCATCCTTCAACTAATCAAAGAGGTCGTCGATCCTTGACAGAGGATACTTGTTCTTTACAGTCACTTTGTTCAACTGTCTGAAATTGATACACAATCTCAGTGTCTATTGGCAGCTCCAACAATATTTTCACCTTTGAAATCGACAAAGAAAAATCCTTGTAGATATCTACGCTTTGTCACAAGTATTGTTGTTTGAAGGTGAATTTTCGGCTGTAAGAGGTTGTATTGATTGTTCTTATTCTTTTCATTTTCATGCTTCATTCATGACTAAAGGCATGAATGAAGCACTGAAAATGTATGATCGTATTGCAAATTGTATTTAAGGCTTATGTCTCAAGAAGGGTTGATGTTCTCGCAAATCTTTTAATGATTATTGTTTGCTTTGAAGTGTATCATATATCAATAAAACCTTTGTTATAAGTTGATTATTCAATTATGAGATATATCTTGAGTTTTTGATAATACACCAAGAATTGATTGCAATTAGACTATGGTTTTGTTTCATTATAATTCTTGGTAAATCTTTTTTCTTATCATTATGATTTGGTTTGTAAAACACCTCTTCTCCTAACCTTAGAAAATCAACTCCACCCATTACACAATGATGAGATTCGAATACACCCAGTCGTACCCTGTACTCTATTTGAGGTGGCAGTTGGAAATCGACAGATCCATCATTCCAAGTTAAAGTCTTGGGCTTCGTTTTGTACTCTTAGAAATTCTTTACAAAAAACGTCAAATTTTCGTATGAAACCCCTCATGCCCTCATTTAATCGTGCTAGGGTAATGGTGGGTTTTATTCCTTTGTTTTTTTCCCTGGTTTCCTCTGTTTGTTAAACCCTTCATGCTTACAGTGATTTATGTCTACCTTCATGATTTCTTTTCTGAATCCATATGGCCCCTTTCATCCATGTCGAACCAAATGGCTCCCAAACCTTGATTTTGTGTGATGATGCAAGTGAATAACTTAAGAGTTAGGGTTGGCTTGAGTTTCTCAAGAAATTCCAAGGTTACAACTTCCAAGCAACCTAGGATTTTTCCCTCTGTTTCGATGGATGTCGAGCCAAAGTGGGTGATGCTCAAATCGAAATCACTGATGAATTTTTGAGCCAGGCAACAGGCCTTCCCCTTAACGGGAAAAAATGGTTTAAGAATTCCAAGTTGGAGGAGGTGTTGTGGAGTTTGTTCTTTACCTCTTGGAAAATCCAGTGTTGTGACAAAGGTATGCTAATATCTCTGTTAAAGACTAGGTGGCATAGTTTATTGGCAATTTTAAGACAGTTCGTTACATGTGAAGGTCGCTTCGAACTCATTTTATTTACCACATAAGATTGTTAATGAATTTCATCGGTTTCCAGTTGAACATGCCATTTTACTTATTGAGAAGTTTATATAAAATGGCTAAGAGGTATAAAAGGCAGAGTTTGAATTCCAGTTTATTCCACCATGGGTTAATTAGGATGTTGTTAGTCCATCATTTGAAATTGTAGGGCGACGATTGGGATACTTTCCTATCTCGAAATGGCTTTGTTACATCCAACCCTGCAGAGGTTCATGTGGTTGATAAGCCTATGTTGGGAAAACCCCTTGTCCCTTCTAGTGACAGACCAGTTTTCTTATCCAAAGAACCCTGTGATAAGGCTGTGCTCAATGAGCCTAGGTTCGAGTAACAGGATGATGACCCTAGGGTCATTGAATCTCCTGAGCATGAGAAGTATGTTTTCCCTAATACCATGGCAAAGACCACCAATAAACACTCACACAAACTGTCAAGGAAGAATCTAGACGTAGGGTTTAATAACAAAAGAGCTGGGAGATTAATCTCAAGGAGTTTACAAAATAAAACAAAAGCTCATGTGAGCTCGATCAAGGCGATTGAGGTCTATGAGAGCTCTAATTCTGAGATTGAAAAGTTCTTGGAGGGGGAAGACCCAAATTACCATGAATCGGATCTCAGACAAACTTATGATTTTGTAGATAATCTGCCACCATGCCTAAAACATAACAAAGATTTTCCAGCAATCAAACTCAGTAAAAAACCCACAGTGGACAGTGGCAACGTTTTGACGCACAGTCATATGTCTCCTCAACCAATTGTGAGGTGTGTTTATATTGGATAGACAAGTATTACACAGATGTCCCCTTCCTTGAAGCGAAGATCAAGACCCTCGCAGCTCGGATTGACTCATTAACAAGTGAAAACCACAGACTCAAGTTCAGTGCACAAAGGCAAGGAAAACGCTTGAAAAGAACTGGAAATGTCATAATAAAAAATGATGAGTGTGTCAAAGAAGTGATTAACTCTGAGGTTTTATGAGTTCAATTTAGCATTCAGTTGAAAGGTAAAGATTTTCTTTTATCTTAGTTGTGATTTTATTGATTTTTTTTTATTAATATAGATTTAATTAGATTTAAGTTGTTTAAAATAAGACTAGCTACATAATCAATAGATTCTGTAGCCAGTCTATTCTCATTCGAAATTTTGGAAAATAATGGTTAAATTAATATCTAAATTTGTTTATTTCGTTTTTCCTTTCAAATTATCGTATAGATTGTGGTGATCTAATGAGATGGAGCATTTCCGGGCTTAGTTAATTAGCCATTTCTTTGGCTCATTTTGTAAACAGAAACAAACCTTTTATAATTTTGGGAGACACAGTTTGATAATGAGTGGTTTTATCACCCTCTATTTTTGTAATTAGTAAATCATCTTGGGATTTTTGATATTGAGTGGTTTTATCACCCTCTATTTTTGTAATTATTAAATCATCTTGTAAACTAAACTCTTTAAATACTTCAGGTTTTTGTAATGAAGACATATTGGCCTGGGGCTGAAGGTGGACGATTAATTCACAAACTTGAATGGAACATAAATTTGCATTTCAGATTTAGCTTCATATAAATGGTGTTTTTGTTTATGGTTTGTTTATCCTGATAAACCAATAGTTTTTGATAGCTTTAGACTTCACAATCTTTTATGTTTTTGGCATAATTCTTTTTAAAATATCGTCCATATTTGATGCTTTAGATATTAAATAGAGTGATCATTTAGTCAACTCAAATGACAAGATTTCTCTTTAACTTTTAGTTGAATGATTAAATGCATGTTGTTACAATTAGATTTATCTCAAATGTAATTGCTTGCAATCATAAGATCACAACAACTATTTTCATCATTCATTTTGTTATTAAAACTCAACTGCCAACACATTGTTCTACATTTATTCAAAATAGTTTTAAGGTTCATTGCAGGTTTCCCTCTTGGACAAGGTGGTTGGATGTTCTCTAATCATACAGATGTTTGGATGCATATCATTAACTCACTAACAGGTTAGATCATTTATGTTTTTCTGCCATTTACTCATTACTGAAAATTGAATATATGGTCTGGATTTTGACTATCCACATATTTCTGTTTCATAGTATTTTTTTTTATTAGTTTAGATTGTAAAAACAAAAAAAACAAAAAAAATATCTTATGTGCTTTCTTTATCTGCTTTTTTCAAAGAAGTCATTTTTCACATTGAGTTTTGTAAGTTTAGATTAAAACTTGCAATGTGTATATCATGTATATAAATAAGATAAGTAAATCTGTTTTTTTAATATATCTACAATAGTTACGTCATACTTATGTACATATATATATAGCAATTAGTAATTAGTTAGTTATTTCATTATTTTATTTGTTTCTTTAGGAATTTTATATTGGTTAACGAAGCCATTAAACCCGTCAGAACGAGTTACATCAAATGACTTAGGTTATTTAGACAACCTCGGACTGGACTCACCCTTCCAATTGACGGATGGTCATTTTCGCCTGTCAACAAATGGCACTAGAAGGAGGGTCTGAATACAATTGATGGCATGTGGAATTCGTAAGAATCCTCCCCCACACACTCACTCCTCTATAGTAACACGAATTCATTCTGACAATAACGTTATGTTTCAAACAACAACTACCTCAAACGAAAATCCCTAGATTCCCATTGAGACAGTAACACCAAACCCTCAAAGGTTTGACGTACAAGAAATTGTTCGTCAATCACTTTTAAGGACACACAGTTCTTTGGCCCGTATCAGACAACCTAGTCGGCCACTGAATCAACCTATATATTTCTCTGATATCATAGAGTAGCTTGAAGGCACTGGTCTGCTTTTAAATCCCACAAATCCTAACCATATCCCTACTCTTGGAGTTGGTATTCCACCTTCGCCACCTCATTCATCTCCTTCCTCTTTAGAAGGAGAATCCCTTGACGAAGGTAGTGCGTCATCTGAATCATCTCAGCCTACGACACCACCTACACCCATGGAAACTCAAAACAATCCCGCCAGACCATGGCTTGACCAAGACGCTGTGAAAGTACCTGGACCCCAGCACCCTTTACCAAAACACCCGGAGAAATGGTTACCTAATTTTGATCCTGATTCTAAACAAATTGTCAAAGATCACATAAAAAATTCATGCTAGTCATTAGACTCCAAAGTGGAGAACATGAAGATGTAGTATGTAGACTTTTTTCTTACATGTTTGAGGGAAATGCCTCTACATGGTATTTTTCCCAACAACCTCACACCATTGTATCGTGGGACAAATTCGAGTCCTATTTCCTAGAGAAGTTTAGAGATGATAAAACTCTTGAGGTCTTAGTCATGGAACTCTCTAGCTTAAAGATGAACCCTAAGGAGAAAGTAAAATATTTTAACCAAAGGTTCCTCATGTTAAAAAATCGAATCCCCATTGATTCAATGCCCACAAAAAACCTCATTGTGGCATATTTCACCAAAGTTCTACACCATAATGTAGCAATTTGAGTTAAAAGGTCTAAGAAGTCAATGTTACTGGAAGCCTTTGAGGAGGAAAGCCAGATCAAAAAAGATATTTTGAGCTTAAAAGATAATCTTAGTAATGAGGCAGAAATAACCCCATCTTCTAAGAAGAAAATACAAATTCTTCCTAGACCTCCCTTAACCAAAACTCAACCAGAAACCTCATATTTGGAAAGCTTACAAAAGGTCATCCATAAATTATCAAATCAATTCATAGACTTGAGGAGATCATCTAAAGAATAATCTTCAAGAAAAGGAAGTTGCAAACCTCATTTTAGAAAACCTTTTCCCTCAAACCGACCAAACCCAACCCCTGAGGGTCTGAATTTTGAAAGCCTATAATACGCTATACAAACTATCCTTGAAGCACATGATAACTTAGTCCCCCCTGAGAATTTTGAAGATGTGGTTGAAGAGGAAACAATCGAAGAAGAGGAATCATCTCCCAATGTCTTCGGGCATTTTTCCGACAGTATTTTTCAAGCCAATTTTGAAACTGTTCATCCTTACAACACCAGAAGCAAAACTTAGAGTAAACCCTCTTCCAAAATAAGTACTAATGTGCCTCAGAAAAAATTTAAACAAACTGAAAAAAAAAACCAGAATTTAGCAGCCCCAAGTTTAGAATATGATTTGATCAAAGACCTAAAGAAGCTTAGAGCTAATATTTATGTTTATGAACTTTTGAATTTTCCTTTTCTTCTGCAGAAAATGCTTCATAAAATTGCAAAAAATAGTAAAAACAACAATCTGAATAGCAAGAAAATTGCAAAAATCAATCCTAAAACAACTCAAAAGGTCCCTGCTAAAACAACACCTAAACCCTCAGATAAAAGAGACCTCATAGAAAAAACTGTATCAAATGTAGATAAATTAATTTCAAGGACAACGACTAGAAATCAACAAAATTTTGTTGTTAATACTCGCAAAAATGTCCCACCTTTTTTATTAACTTTTGAAATTTTCAATAGAAATGTACATAATTACATGGTAGATTCTGGCACATCATCAAATGTGATGCCTTTTTCTATTTGCCAAAAAATCAATGCTGAAGTTCAACCCTCTAGTCTTAAAATCATTCAACTCGATCGGACGAATGTTAAGGTAATTGGTGAACTAAAGAATGTACTCATTAGGCTATCCTCTAATCCTAAGGTTCACCAAATTATTTATATCATTGTTGTTGACATCCCTGAAGTGTACAGTTTATTGTTAAGCAGGGATTGGTCCGAACAACTGCATGGATACTTTGCGACAGACTAGTCTCATTTGTGGCTACCAAAGAAAGGAAAGCCAAAAAGAATTAGGATTAATCGTGAGCGTTACCTCAAGCACAACATGATGGATTTGAATGACACTAATGAACCATTTACTGCTTCCAATAATTCACTTGAAATTCAAGGAATGGACACCTTTTTCGGTAACTTCATGGTTGAAACCTCTACCATCACTGATACAAAACAACAGTTGGAGCTCACGACATGCACACAGTCAAAAACTTTACCAAATGTGACAAACACTATCGATGAAGCTCACATGTGGTCTCTCTACTACGATGGATCCAAATCTAGAGAAGGAGATGATGCATGATGTGTACTCATCGACCCGACAGGTAATAAAACTTTGGTCACCTATTGATTAGAGTTTGAATGTACAAACAACATCATCGAATACTAGGCAATTTTGCAAGGACTCAAGAAAACGATAGATATGAATGTACAGAACTTAATGGTATTCGTTGATTTGGAAATTGTCTCTAGACAAGTAAGAAACTCCATGCATTGCCTATCACCACACCTAAAACATTATCAAGTCGAGGTATGGAATCTAATGCTCAAGTTTTCTGCATTTAACATCAATTCCATTATGAGATTAAACAATTCTGAGGATGATTTATTAGCTAACATCGCTTCCAAACTTTTTCCTACAGAAGGGATTTCTCCAAATGCATTTTCAATTGAGTTATTGTTCAGACCATCAGTCCCAGACAACGTCACTAACTGGAGAGTGTTTGATGATGATCAACAGATCATCAATTTTTTGCACATGGAGGACACCTTCCAAGGTGTGGTTATTGATGAAGGCACCCACGATGAAGATCTCCTCAATTTTACAGTAATATCAGACCCGAGGTCTCCCGAATCAACATCGGATCTGGTAAATTCTATCCCTAAATTCATGGTAAGACTAGAAAAGTTTTATGATTTGCATGATAAATTCAGAAAATCGGTAAATTGTAAAACAAACAGTTCTTCCTTGACTCATGAAAAGGTAAATCTAGGGACTAATGATAATCCACAATAAATTAATCTAGGAACAAAATGTTTTGAGCATGATCTAGGTAGATATTGGTGGCCACCCACCTATTCCACTTGGGCCCCCACCATTGCTTCTTTCAGTTTTTTAGTTTTCGCACAGTTTACTATTTTTAGCAGTTTTTCGGGTCCTAAACTTCTGGAGCCATTTTGAGGCCCTAAACGACGTTTTTTGGGGTATGTTGCGATCACAAAATGAAATTTTGTGCAAATTTTGTAGTCCTCAGATAGATCTTTCCAATGGTCTATCATACACCTAAAACAGAGATCGTATGCAAAAGTTACGACCCCAGGAAGTTGATGTACCAACTTACCAAAATGGGGCCCACATGACTTTTGGCGCTTCATCTCCCAAGGTTAGGTTTTTGGATGTCTAGGACTTTTGGCATTCCTGTTTATTGTAAAAGGGCCTTCAGAGCCTCATTGTAACCATCTTCTCACAGATGCGAGTAGCGGCCACATCTCTTCTCAGAGATAAGCTACCAGCGCCCTAGCTAGTTTATTTTCATTCTGTTTGTAAGCATATTTTAGTCATTTGTTATTAATGAAATGAAGTCTTATTTCTGCTGCATCTCTGTGTTTATGTGTATTTCTGTATTTCATTGTGTTCCTACATAAATCTGGATCAGTGGTATCAGAGTGGTCTGCTCATTCTCGATCTTTCTTTGCATGTCCCCAACGAGATCGGGGTATAAGGAGTTGGGGCTCGATCTAGTTGAACCTTTGCAAGATCAGCCTCGCAAACCCCGACGACCGCCCATGGGGGAAGAAAAGAAGGATGAGGGAGCAGGAGATCCTATCAAAATGTTGCTTGAGGAGGCCCTTGAGAAACAAAGGAACGCGATAATGGACAACTTTGCCCAGATTCTTCAACGGATTTCGATTGGCGGTGCATCGACATCCAGTAGCCACTCTGGAGGTGCCACTCCTTTTAAGGTACAAGTAAAATTTGACATTCCCATATTTGATGACCAAATAGATGCAGATGTCGTAGATAGATGGTTGAATCTGTTAGAAGGATATTTCTTGGTTCATGACTTTTTCGACCGAGAAAAGATTATTTTCGCACTCCTCAAATCCGCCCCCCATGTCAAGGACTGGTGGGAAACCTACTCGAAGGGGAGAACCCTCTTTGTTCTTGGTCGCACCCATTTGGAATTATTTCCGAGACACCACCAAGGAACAATATTATCTCATGGGGAGCTATGAGGAAAAATACATACAATGGACTACGTTGCGACAACAAAGGGACCAAGATGTGCATGAGATGATGAATTTGTTTCATACCCTACGCACA
>CBVK0100262172.1:0-14512 GCA_900067695.1 Picea abies
TACATGGGTGTTCTTACACAGCTCTCTGCTTCTCTTCTATGTTTTTCATACACAAATGCTCATTTCTCCATAATGTTACAATAGACAATGAGGGTGTCTATATCACGTTTCCCTCTTGCACTCTCAACAGTCTAATCTAGAATTAAATTCTATCTACCCACATTAACTACTTTAAATGCCTTCTACCTACTAAGGACGAGAGTAAATCGCTCAAGGTCCAGTTAAATTATATAAATGCGCTTCTTCTTAATGGATTCATTTAATATTGCGCATCAACTTTAAGGTGATTTAAAAATCTGCGCTGGCGCTTGTCCAGTTGTCCGATTATCTCCGCGCTGGCTCGCTTGATGTTGGCGATGCTACTGCATCAAGTACGAACCCTTTTGTCCAAGATGGTGTCTTCTTGCAACTCATTCATGTACTTCGGAGCAAAATCTTCAATGGAAGGAATTTGAACATTCTCCCCTTGATCCTCGATCATAGGAGGCTCATACAATCTCAAGTTTTCCACATTCACAACGAAATAAATTTGCATATATGGAGGAAAATCTAACTAGAAAGCATTACAACCAATCTTTTCTAAAATTTTAAAAGGACCATAGCGGATTGGTTTTAGCTTTTTACCTTCTCCTTGCAACCTGTCTTTGCTGATAGATAGCCATACTTGATCTCCTGCCTTGAACTGATGATCAACCCGATGCACATCATGTCTTGCCTTGTACTTGGCTTGAATCTTCTCCAACTGTTGTTGTACTGCCTGATGAACCAACTAGATTCGTTCAATGAACTTGGTAGCATTGTCCACATCACTGTGTCCTTCTATTGCAATGTCCTTCTTGAAGACAAAATCCAAAGGAGATTTTGGCAAGTACCCCAAACATATTTCAAATGGAGATCTCTGAGTAGAAGAATGCTTGGCTCGATTGTACGCATGATGCACATAACAAAAATGTTCATCCCAAAGCTTAGGATGTTTGTTGCAATATGCCCAAAGTAGATGTACCGTTGTTCTGTTCACCACCTCTGTCTGCCCGTCTGTCTATGGATGAAACGTTGTGCTCTTCTTTAGTCTGGTGTCCATAAGTTGCCACAAGCTCGACCAAAACTTTCCCATGAACCTGGAGTCTCGATCAGATATAATAGAAGTAGGCAACCCAAAATGAACCCATACATTTTCAAAGAACATCTGAGCTGTTTGTTCAGCTGTGACTTGCTTTTTACAAGGAATCAAAATACACATCTTGCTGAACCTATCCACAACTACATACAAGTAATCATGACTTTTTCTAGACATAGGCTGTTACCCATGATTTTTGTCATCATGATGATATATTGATGATGGTGTACTTAGGCTCTTCATATGAACTTTCTCCTGAGAAAAGTTACTTTCATCTCTTCCCAGAAAACTCATTTTTGAAGGAGGTTCGCAGGCTGCTAGTATATTTGGGTGCGAGAATGACCCATTCTCGCAGGCTGCTTTAAGCCAAGGTGAGAACTTCTCCCACTCTGTTGAACTGATAGGGTGCGAACTCTTCCTAAAGCATGGAAAAAGATGAATTCTCGATGTTTCTAGAAGAGAATCTTCTAGAAGGATGGGTTGGCATTCGAATGGTTATCCTAGTACTGGATTCCCTGATATTTTGGGATCATTCTTATCCAAGTAGCTAATTCATTCTCTCCTATATATTGAGGGAATTCTCATGGAAAAGGTGAAGCAAGATTCATTAGAGAATTGGTGAAAGAATTATGTGAAGGACTCAGCATTGAACAATAGCTTGGAGACTCTAGCAAGTCTATCAAGAGGATTTGATCTTCTTCATGCAAGGATTGAGCAAGTGTGTGTGTCGGAGCCAAGAGCCATTGAAAGGAAGTTTGCGACATCAAGCCTCAGGTTGTAATCTTTACTTTCCATTAATATGATATAGTGGCATGTCCCTTTCCCATAAAGCTATTTCCACTTTATTGTGTAATTCCTTGATCATACACATAGGTTAACTGTTGAATATATTGTACTATCTCCACTTTGGTTGGTTTTTGTTGTCTTGGTCTTGAATTCACGAGAGCACTGGAGCGAAGCAGGAGAAACAAAGACCCTAGGAAGCGATAATACAGTATGCTATTTGTTCCTTCCTCCTAGTCAATTCAATAGTCAAAACTTAGGAAAAGAGTCATGTCCTGTCTTGTTTTGTTCTAGATCCAGGTGGATCTAGGGAGATCAATTCATGTCCGCACCTACAGATTAGTTCGATAACAAAATTGACGACTCCACTGTTGAACAATCCCATTTTCGTTGTGGATTTTGGTGTTTTTTGTGGCCATTTGATCTGGTTTTACTTTTCTCCTTTCCTATCAATCTCTGAGTCTTCAGGATATCCTGATAGACCCTCTGGGTCCAGAAGTTTTTTCAAATTTTGTTTCATTTTCCAAAATTTTGACTATGTTCAGACATTCTCGCATTGCACTTCATTGCATCCTGCGAGAATTGGTAGGGTTCACATTCTGCATTTAGGATTCAGTGTGAGGTTCTCGCACCTTGCTCAAAGGTCACCTGTGAGAATGCCTAATTCTCGTACTGTGTAGTATTGCTAGCCTGCGAACTCAATTTTTCAAAAATTTGGATTTGAGTTTTGGTATCTTCAACTTCCTAGATCAGTCTAGATGCCTCATAAGAGTTTCTTGGACCATTGATTGATGTCTTTCTTGTATTCGTTTGCGTGCATGAACAGTCTTAGGATTTCAAGGCTCTTCTTGTCACTTTTGTCTTGACTTTCGTTTCTTGACTTATCTTGGTAACACCATACTCTCTGATTTCAGAATCTGAGTGTGTTTGATTAGTTAGGGACCAGTGATCGGTAGAAAGTTGAATTTCTTGGTCTTTATCATTTTCTTTGTTTGAAATATCATTTTTCTTTTGCACTTGAAAAGACTATATTGGTTTGCTCTTTATTTTTGTTTTCATTAAAAGAGTGGATTGGGTTTTTATCATTGCTTGTTCTTTGGTTTTTGATTTTTTGTACTCTCATTGGCATAGTGAGGGTCCTTTTTGAAAAGTGAACAAAATTTTTTCTTTCAAAAAATCTTTTCGTCTTCGAAAACTTTGAAAATCGATTGTTGAAGTTATTGAAAAAGACACAATAGAGAATTGTCATTTGATGTGTGATTTGTTGCATTTGCATTTTAAAGGAAATCTTGCATTGTAGTTCAAGGTTGATCTGGAAATTTTTTTCTCTCTCCCATACATAGGATTCATTGAACGAAAAGTGATACATTCATTCTCATCCTTGCATTGTTGGGTCAGAGTTATACAACATAAGTTTCACCTCTGTTTTCTTCGAGTAAACAACAACTCTTAATAACACCGCGTAATCATAAAATTTATCTAGTAACTCTTTTCTAGGGCTCTATTACACCAACATTTAGCTAGGCTAGCACTTTGGAGTAGGAAGAGAGATACACTATCCAAAAGCACAAAACACACAATAGCATTTTGTGTTAGGGAGTGTTAAATTCCATTTTCAACATCTTGTCTTGGGAATCCCTTCTCACACAAGGGTCAAGAACGAGGTCGCATTGATATTGGTAGAGTTACTCACCCTGCTTTGTTGATATCAGTGTAGAGATTACATGTATTACGGGGATCACTCGGAGGTATACCCACAATGTTGAGTGGAAGCCTTTTGAGTTGATTTCGGGCTATATACCCTGCCCTTGCGTGTGGATAGGACTGTTGACTATTCCCCAGGCTTTATTTTTGTTGGTGGTGACCTTAGTGGCCTATCTTTCTAGGTTCTTACCCAAGGTGACTGTGGAGGGGAAAGTCTTCACGGTACCTGGAATTGACGTTGACCAAACTCAATTGGGCTCCTTGGAGGGTATACCCATGATTATGTGTGGGAGCTTGCACCAGGGTGTAAGTTCGTTAAGCAGGTCGTCAGCGTAACTTTTACACCCTAGCCCAACCTCTTCTCGTCTCATTGTTGCGACGTTGGATTTCATCACCAACTAGTGGCTTCAGAATTAGAAGGTCTTGTTTGCTTGGTGTTGCTTCCTAGATTTTATTTACTAGCGCGTGTTGTCTGTTTCTCAAAGTTGACCATAGGATTTTATTTGCGAAGTTTGTCACTCATTTACAATAGCTCCTCCACGTCATTCATGTAGAATGCAGGGTTTATCTCCAGAGAATCTAGAAGGTTCGCAACCCTTGCACACAAGCACACCTGGAGGCTCTCCTCGGCAGAGTGAAGTCCCAGTCGTCACCACACCACAAGTGGAATGCACTGACTCTCTAGAAAATTTTCACATTACAGATACTCGAGAGGAATTTTGACTTCACCTTGATTCTGAGAGACGTTTTATGCGAGCAAACGCTTCCGGAGACTTAATTGTTGTTTATTCTGGATCTCCGTCTGGACTTGGGGACCAAGATCCTTTTTGGTCTACGGGCATTTTTCGACGGGACCTTTTTGGTCCAGGTTCACCTGTCATTTCTGAAATCAACCCGCCTGTGATTTCCAAAATCTCTAGTACAGAGACAGTACCGGTGACTACCGCTTATCACTTTACCGTCCCTTCCGAAATGACCCATCTCATGACTACTTCGAGTGTTCCAACCGGTTTTACTGTGGTTAGTATTTCTCCTATCAACACACCGCGAACGCCCAACGTCAATCCGACACTACCACCTGGATACCGTGCATTGAATGCTTCCATTCCTACTCCTGTGCAAACTCCAACCAGATCTCCTAGTGGTCCTTCTTCTTCTGGG
Organism: Picea abies; assembly: GCA_900067695.1. Taxonomy (NCBI): domain Eukaryota; kingdom Viridiplantae; phylum Streptophyta; class Pinopsida; order Pinales; family Pinaceae; genus Picea; species Picea abies. The sequence goes on from CBVK0100262172.1 coordinate 4,766, forward strand.
CACTTTCTTCCTGGTTTTGTTCCAACACTCCCTTAATTTCCTTTTGGAGGAACTTCTTCGTCTTCTACTGGAAATCCTAATCCTAGTGGTGTTATTCTTTCATTCACTCCAACTTATCAGTTTCTGGTTAGTGGACAATCTCATCAAGGTAGTATAACTCAACCCCCTCTCAGTTGGAAAAATCCAATTGGAACACCACCTTCGATGGGAGGACCGACTCCACCTTATGGGCAAAACATACCTCCATCTTTGGCCCAGTATTGGAATCAGTTGATCCAAAATCCTCCTCAATCGACTGGGGGGCAGCAGTTTCTAGCTGCGTCAGTCACACCCCCTAGCATGGGCCAACCATATCCCAGTTCGTTCAATCCCATTTGGGGGTCGAATGCTCAAACTCAAGCCCCTGTTCCAAGGTATAATCCGATGAGCTACTATCCTGTCCAACCAACACCGAATATGCCTGGATATTCACATTATATGTAGACTTATTATGGTCCTACTGGTTTTCCAACAGGGCTTCCTCCCCAAATCCACCAGTACCTGTAGGTGAATCAACAATTACCCTTCCTCACCACTTTGGATCTTTCGGATTTGTCAAGGATTTTAAATGATCCTATTCATCACTCTCCCCAATGGCCTGTTATACCAGCCAAGCTTCCATCGGACATTCCTAAATTCGATGGCAAAGTGGGAGAGGACCCAAACAATCACATTATGACTTTTCACGTATGGTGTTCATCCAACTCGTTGATGGATGACCCGATTCGTTTACGTCTTTTTCAACGAACCCTTACCGGTTCTGCTGCGAAGTGGTATATTGAATTTCCACGAGGTTTCTTCTCTGATTTCAACACCGTAGTTATGGATTTCCTTACGCATTACCAGTTACCGATCCGTTATGACATGAGGAACGAGATTTTGACTTCCTTCAAACAGACTAAAGGCACTCATATATCTGATCACATCCATGAGTGGCGAAGGAGATGACATCTCATTAAACTTGAGCTCCCCGATCAGTTACTGGCATAATGGTTTACAAAATCATTTGTGAATGAAATCGGTAAGGACATTGCCATGGGTGGCGTAGTCACGGAAGAGCAGGCTATAAGTCATGCTCAATATCTTGACCTCATTTATTCACAAACGGGAACCCTTTACGATTTACTACCTGAATTACCTCGTCCTAATACTTCTAGCACTTCAACTACCCCAACTGCCTCGCATGCGGCTGACAGTGTGATTGGTACTGCCCAAGCCCAATCACATTCTATTTCAAGCATAACCCCTAAATCTTCTTCTTCTAATGTTCAAAATGCTCTATCTCCTGCCGCTCCCACCGGCAAGACTTCTGAGGTAAATTATGTCCAATCTACCCCAGCCGGTAAAAACAAATCTAAAAAGGGGACAGGCAAGAATAAGGAGGGCAAAAATAATTCTCAAGCAGAGCAAACTAAAACTACCCCTATTGATGACCTAGATAAGCGCAAACCACGATACCCTTGCCTTATCTGTGGTGATGATCACTACACGAAGGATTTTCCATGACGTGCCAAGGTCACTAAGTTCCTTCAAGGAGCTCCGAAACCACCTTCTTCGGCTGTCTTGTCCCAACCCTTCCCATCTCAACAACAGGCTCAGTTGGTCATTCATGACCAACCATCCTCTTCTACTACATCATATGTTTTGATGTGTACTGGTGATTCTAAGCATAATAATGTTGCACTCACGACTCGAGCCAAAGATTATTCTTCTTCTAAGGAGAAGGTTGATGATTTACCCCCTTCCTTGGTACAACCCTCTCCCACAATTCCACCTACCAACGGTCCTCTTCATCTCGAACGACCGAGCCTTGACACAGTTCTGCGACCCCCCCCAGAGGGTGTAATTTGAAAATCGGCTTTCAATCCTCATGCTCGTGCGGCCCATAACTACAGTATTGTTGAAGATTTGGCCCAAGCACCTTCTGTGATGTCAGCCCTTGAAGTCCTTCAAACTTGTCCCGCACAACGGAAGGCACTGTTGAAAGCTATAGGTGGAATTGATCCGACGGATACAAATTTAATTGTCTTTGACTTGGATGATCACATTCCAAGGTTACCCCCTCAACTCGTGTTCCAGATACAAGTTGTTGTCTCTGACAAGAACATTTTCCGAACCGTTATCGACGAGGGTGCCGCGACGTGTGTCATGTATTTTGCTTGCTGGAAAGCCATTGGCTCTCCTTCTTTGAATGAACAAAAAAACACTCTTAAAGCCTTCAATTGCTCTGGTTTTAAGCCCTACGGTGTTCTTCCTTTGTTGCCCATCACATTAGAAGGAAAGATGGTCCAAGTCGAAGTGGAAGTCTTTGACGCTCCCCTTGATTATAATCTTATGCTTGGCTGCAGTTGGATCGATTCCATGCATGCCATTGTGTCGACACTTTTCCATGTATTACATTTCCCTCATCAAGGAAAGGTTGTTACCGTCGACAAACTTGCCTTCTTCAATTATGATACCCATACTAGCAATGTATCGTTTATTGCTAAAACCCCACCGGGTTATGAGAATGTCGGTGTAGGCCTTCTCAAGGACTCCTTGTTAATGGGTACTTTCCCCATTCCACCGCCCAATGTTCCATGCCCATCTGTTGCTTATATCAACATGATCTCCACCTTGCCTCATGAACTTCCTATGTCTCACGACCCTTGGATGGTCCCTGACCCTGGAGATCATATTCGTTTCAGCGACGAAATACCATTAAGTCCGGTTGAATCTGCTTATGAGGCCATTCAATCGGAAACACCTTCTACCCCTTCTCTTGCTGAGTTGTCTCCCGATCCTTTTTGTGTTATTTTTTTGACCGACGAGATGATCATGTTTGTCATGGAGGACACCCCTTGGGATGATGGGCATCATCATTCTATTCCTTTTCTGGAGAAACATACTCTTGAGAACTACCAACGGATTTCGACCCCGTTGACCGTTGTCGTCATATCGACCGTTCTCGAGTCTGAACATGACGTGTTTGCTGAAGGGAACTTTAGTAATATCTCACCCACGATTCCCATTGACATATCCATCAAACCTAGAATCATCGAAAATGTACATATTGGAGCTTTGTGTTCCCCTGACGAAATAATCACCTATACGTCCCTGTTCAAAGAGTTTTGTGACATATTCACTTGGAGCTACGAAGAAATGCTAGGTATCAACCCTGAAATTGTGATACATGAGATTAAGACATATCTTGACGCTAAACCCGTCTGGCAACGCCTTCGTCCCGTTCACCCACGTAAAGTGGCTGCTATAAAGCTCAAAGTCGAGAAAGTTCTGAAAGCTGGATTTATTTATCCGGTGGCTCTCACAGATTGGGTTTCCAATCTTGTCCCGATTGACAAGAAACAAGGTACGATTCGTGTGTGTGTTTATTATAGGGATATCAATAAATCTTGTCCAAAAGACAACTTTCCTACCCCTTTCATCGATCAGATTGTCGATGACTGTGCCGGAAGTGAAATTTTCTCTCTCATGGATGGTTTCTCCAACTATAATCAAATTAACATCGTTCTCGAGGATCAACATAAGACTGCTTTTATTTGTCCTTGGGGTACTCTTGCTTATCGGAAACTTCCTTTCAGTCTTAAGAACGCTGGCGCAACTTTTCAACGCGCTATGTCTTACACTTTTCATGATATCAAGCATATCGTTCAACCCTATTTGGACAATTTGCCCGCTCATTCTATGCGCAGATTCGATCACCCAACCCACCTACGGGCTATTTTCGTTCATTTTTGGTTCTATCGGATCCGTTTAAATCCTCATAAGTGTGTTTTCTATGTAGAATCCGACCGTCTTCTAGGTTTTATCGTTTCGCGTCAAGGGATCCAGGTGGATCCTTTAAAGGTTGAGGTGATCCTTAATCTCCCTCCTCCTTCTACACTTCTCCAGTTGCAAAGTTTGCAGGGGAAAGCAAACTTTCTTCATCGTTTTATCCCAAATTACGTCAAGATCACTCGTGGTTTTACGCGACTATTAAAGAAAGATTCAGAGTTCGTTTGTGATACCATTGCCAACAATTCTTTTGAAGCTTTGAAGTTGTCCCCCCCGATTACAATCATGATTATTTCCTTTACCTTGCTGCCTCGGATTACACCATTGGCATGGTTCTCATCCAAGAGGATGATGCTCACGACGAACATGTTATTTACTACTTGAGTTGAAGTCTCACGCTGACTGAAATCAAGTATCAACATGTCGAAAAACTGGCCTTGGCTGCCGTTCAAGCCTTCCAACGCTTTCGACACTATATCCTCTCACACAAAACTATGGTGATTTCTCATTGCAACCCTATGCAACATATTTTGACACGTCAATTGCTAGGGGGGAAGTACTCCAAATGGATTGTGATACTCCAGGAGTTTGATTTGGAATTCAAACGTTCCAAGTCTAAGAAGTCCTTAGTATTTGTTGAGTTGATATGTGATTTTCCCCATTTTGCAACGAAAAATGTAGCAGCAGATTCATTACCTGATGAATCTCTTTTCCTTATTAGCATTGATGATCTTTGGTATGGGGATATCATTATATATCTCCAAACCCAGAGTTTCCAGCCTACTTTGTCTAGTACTGAACGACGTCGAATACACTATCAAGATCGTCAATACATTATCCTCGGGGATACTCTTTATCGTCAGGGGATCGACTCTATTTTTTGATGTTGTCTAACGTTCGATGAAGCTGAGAAAGCTCTGAATGACTGCCATTCTGGAGCATGTGGTGGTCATATGTCTGGTAATGCTATTTCCCAGAAGATCTTACGCGCAGGGTATTTTTGGCCTTCTTTGTTTAACGACTGCATCATTATCGTTTAGAAATGCCATGCTTGCCAGACCTACAATCAAAAAATTCGGTCACATCTTGCTCCTCTTCATCCTGTGGTCTCAGTTGGTCCCTTTGCAAAATGGGGCATCGATTTCATGACATGTCACCCTCACTCGGTCGGGGGGCATGGGTACATCATTGTAGCCGTTTATTACTTTACAAAATGGGCCGAGGCGATGCCAACATTTGACAACACTGGAAAGACCGCAACGTTGTTTCTTTTTAATTGCGTCATATCCCATTTTGGTGTTCCCCAAGCTATCGTCACTGATCATGGTAGCCACTTTAGGAATTTATGATGTCTGAACTTACTGACAAGTTGGGTCTTCGCCATGATAACTCAATGCCCTATTATCCACAAGCCAATGGACAAGTCAAAGCGATTAACAAAGTTCTTATAACTATGCTTCGACGAATGATAGGGATTCATAAAACAAGTTGGCACACAATGTTGTTTTCGGCATTGTGGGCGTATTATACATCCTTCAAGTCCGCTACTGGGTTTGCACCTTTTCGGTTAGTCTATGGTGTGGAAGCCATTCTCCCTATCGAATGCAAGATACCCTCTTTAAAACTAGCTGTTGAACTCCTACCCAACACTTTTGCTGAGGAAGAACATCTATTGTATCTTATGCGACTAGATGAAAATTGACGTGATGCCACCCTAGTCATAGAAGCTCAGAAAAATCGTGTCAAGGCCCAATACGACAAGCATGTCAAGCCTCGCGTTTTTTCCGAAGGTGATCTTGTTCTTCTCTATGAACATGATCAAGATATGTTAGGAGCTGGGAAATTCGAACCCATGTGGCGAGGTCCTTATATCGTTCGACGAGTTTTGGAACAAGGAGCTTATGAGTTGGTAGATTACGATGGTATCCCTTTGAGTGAACCCAGGAATGGGTTGTACTTGAAGAAGTACTATGCATGAAATCATCTACGCACTAGTACTTGTATTTTATTGTATCATACGTTTTGTGTGTTACTATAGCTTGCTTTTGTCATTATCTGGTCTCTGCCCTTATGTGATGTTGTGTTTGATTTCCAAATGTCGGAGTCTTCTCTACCCTATATTGGCTTCGCTGATGGCACTATCTGTAGTACTCAAAACCTTGCTTCCGTTGCGTGGGCAATTTACGCCCCTACAAACGAACTTGTCTCCTTACGAGGTGTGTGCCTCGACCATGCGACCAACAACATTGCACAGTATAGTGTCGTTATTGAGTTATTGGTTGATGCTATCTCGCTTGGAATTCGTCATTTGGTTGTGTGACTTGATTCACAGCTTGTAGTACTACAGTTAAGTAATGTCTACTCTATTCAAAGTCCTACTTTGTTACGTGTGTATTTGCGAATTCGCCTCTTGGAACGTTATTTTGATCACATTGAATATCAACATATTCCTAGATGTCTAAATACATTAACAGATGCATTGGCTAATTATATATTGGACAGACATTTGAATCATTTATAAATCAATCACATCAATATTCACACAATATAAGGTAAATTGACAGAAGCCATTTGTATATATAATGATCAAAAGAGTTTTTTACAAAAAGTTTGTCCAAAGACCAAAATGTCAAAATGTGAAGCTCATAGCTTCTACAAAGTGACGTCATGGATGAAGTTCACAGTAACACACGACTGCCCTAGCAACCCTACGGAGCAGTCGACTCATGGATGCTGATACTCCTACAGTATGACGCTGATCGTGTTGTGGAACCTCTTCCAGAGTCATGTTTGGAATGTCTATAGTCAGGCCCTCTAGATTTTGTTCCACCACTTGATAATCCTCAACATACTGTGGCGCTACCACTACCTCTCCTCGCCGCTGGATGGGAGAAGTGCCGGGAGGTCTGTAAGGTCCAACATCTGTGTTATCAACAAATGATTTTGCATTAGTCTTTGGATGAGCATATAAAACAAAAACATTTGAATATGATAAAAATTCATAAAAACATTTAAAAAGGAAAATGTGTGTACTTCTTACCAAGGTCCCCCCACTAAGCATCCTCTTGCAGTACCAAGTCTGGATCTCCTCAGAAATCCAACCCGGCATAAGCATAGTCGTCAACCATCATCAGCTTTGGTTGAAGCCAATTAAAGAAAATATCATCATACTTGATGATCGGTCCTGCTACCTGTCGGGCCATGAGACGACACCATCTCAACATCCTTGGATCCCTGGGACCCGGTATATTCCACTCAACCTGCAACCTTAGTAATGGGACCCTCTCAAGGAAGAAGGACACCAACAAAGATCCGTACCTGAATTGCTTCAGGTCACCTCGTCTGCACTTGGTCAACTGCTTTTTTATACTGTGAAGCACAACATCTTCCCAGTTGAACACTCGAGGCTCAGTACACTCAATAGCATACTGTAAGTAGCTCTATAACACCATGTGAGGAGAATAACTCCCAGCCATCCGAGCTATGGTGAATAGGATAGTACGGAGGGTCAAATCTCGTACTCCCCAAATAACTACTTTTCCTTTCTTTCTCTCAGCCTCAGGAACGCAGTGTAAACGACAATACTCACTCATCTGTAGCCCACCACCTCTGCTACCAGTCAGGCTCACATAGTACCCCTTCCATGACAATCTAGTCAAAAAGTAAATGTCCTCAATGTCTAAGGATAGTGTGTGGACCCCCACATGAAATACCTGCTGATCAGGGTCCCACATACGCACCAGGTACTCTAATAGTCTGACTTGGGCCCTCATGCCCGGGATACGAAAGTACTTCAAGAGACCACAATCTCTCAAAGAAAAAATAGTAGGTGGATGATTTTCGACCATTGAATTGTCTTCTTCATGCTCCCTTTCATGCCATTCAAGCACCATTTTGATGGCCAATTATCTGCATAAGGAACACAAAGAGAAGATTAGCAATTTTTTTCATGATTTGATTCTTGTTCATTGGGTAAATTTTTTAAAAATTTTTGAGCTTTGCGGTTCTCGCAGGTGCCCTGTGTGCATAGTGTGAGAACCTCGTAGGTGGCCTTAGGATCACCTGCGATAATGCCTCATTCTCATAGGTCCCGTATGGTCTACCTACGAGAATGGCAGCGCGCAAGTAGGGCTCCAAAAATCAAATTAAAAATGAAATTTTAACCAGTGAAATTGCAAAATTAAACCATGAAAGTGTTAAGGACTAAGAGCCTACCTTACTGTCGTTGATGGCTCGCTGAATGGACGATCGTAGCTCCCACTATCTGATGTCGAACTCTGAGGGTAAAAGAGGGGTTTTTTGAAGCTCAAATAGTGGAAAGGTAAAAATGATGTGGTAAAAAGAGTATTTACTCCTTTTTATTTACTTTTACTATGTCATTTGGTTTTTTATGATTATTTATCTATTAAACCCTAATCCCTAATGTCATTTTGAGTGAACCTTTTGCTGGCGTAATGATTTCAATGGTCAAATACAGGGATACAAACATATTTTTCTTTGTCATCGCGTGTTTTTGATTGTTTTTTATGGTTTTTATATAAAAACCTCGAGTGTAGTCATTGTCCGTTCTTGCGCTCGAAAATATATGAGAATGTGATCGAGCATACTTTTATCACTTTTTCGGGCTCAACAAGGTTATACGAAAAAGGAACCCCCTTGGAGTCTTCTTTAAGCTCTTTTTAGACTCTCTAAACATGAAAATATCGTCGAACAAACTTGCTATTTTCACGCTAGATAAAGTATTTGAAGTAAGCGTCTGGTGAGTGATAATTTATCTCTTTTTCGGTCTCATCCATACTGTTTTACAAAAAAGGAACTGAGAGAGTTCTCTTTTAAGTGTTTTTCCAGACTCTATAATCATGAAAAACCTTCGAGTTTTCTATCTCTAGACTCGTTAAACAAATATTGACAGACCCATGATGGGACCGAACCACTCCTTCTTAGGGTTCGTTAAACATACTCCGAGGGACTCGTTCGAAGGATGAGCTTACATCAACAAGAATATGTTATCCTCCTCAAGATTGTGTAAAAATAAATAGGTACTCGCCAGAAATGGTGGGGGAAAATTTGGGAAAGGGATATGTTTTCATCTTTGTATTAATTGGCAATAAGTGTCACTCTTGAACATGACACCCCCTATTCATCATTTGAAGCCGGTTTGGGAAATCCATTTGTCTCTCATTCAATTTGTTACATGGTCATTCTCTGTGTCATCTTTGAGTCAATGCTGCCAAATCATTGGTTGTGTCGTTCATATGTTCAAGAGCAGTCCATCTGAAACCTATATTGAGTCGGCCATCTGCAGTTATCCATTCTCTCCGTGTCAGCCTTCCCTATGTCTAGTTTAATCTACATCATACTCTGTTTCACCTTCAAAATCTGTTACTCATTTCATGTCATTGATGGGGGATACATCAAGGCCCTCCTGTGACGAGTTTTGTTCCATTGAATTCAGCTCATTATCTGGAATCAAGACTTAGAAATTATTTGGTACCTTGGAGCTTGCATGCCTCAATGGCAGGTTTCCTCGCTTTCGAAAGTGGGTTTACATCATTGACCCCTGATCGAAATATTCCATCGGATGTTCGACTTCAACTCATTTATTTGCACTCGATGGATTGTACTAGAGTACCTTGGGAGTCATTGACATCAATGGTGATTTCCCTTGCACTTGTTAATGGTTTTATGAATGACTGGTAATCTAGTGGTTTCTGCCATGTTCGACTTCAACACATGTAATCACATGGTTAGATTCGTACTTTGGGTGACGAGATTGAAGACCCTGGATATCATCTCTTTGGTCCAGGTTGCGATGGAGTATATATAATTTGTGACACATAGATCCACTGTGTATGTCTCGTGGCTATGTCGTCTTAATTTGAAATTTCTCGCATAGATCCACAGTGTATTCCTGGTGGCTATGCTATATTTTGA
>CBVK0100262173.1:0-31231 GCA_900067695.1 Picea abies
AGTACATCAACTTCTTGGGGTCGTAACTTTTGCATACGATATCCGTTTTAGGCGTGTGATAGCCCGTTGGAAAGGTATTTTCAAGGATATTTGTTTAGGGGGCTCAATTATTCCTTCATCCATAATTGAGGAGCTCGATACCGAAAAACATTCATTTAGGCCCTCAAAATGTCCTAGGAAGTAAAAACTGCTAAAAATAGTAAATTGCCAAAAATGTCAGAAAACTATTTTGAGTCAGTTGGAAAAGGTGGGTGGCCACCGATATCCATCTGGATCAAACTCCCACTAGTAAATCATTCAAGTAGATATTTCTACAGCGTAATGTTACGCAAACAGAAGATGCCCCTTCATCCTTCTCCCTCCTTCATTATATAGAGTTTTGAACATCCTTTCTTTCCTAAAATCTCATTTAATTAAAAATTTTAAAAATAAATTCCTAAAAATTCTTCTCTGTACAAGTGGCCCCCATCCCCTACATTCCTACATAAATAAATTTCTTAAATTAATTAATTATCTTTATTTTCCTCACCCACCTAGAATTACTCCTAGAATCACTCCAAGGTGTCCCCAAATTCTCTTACAGGTTTTAATAGCTTTCCCTTTTATTAAAATGCTAGTTCAGTTTAAATTAGAAAGTTCTTAAATGGTAAATTCTTTACTAAGTTTGACTTTCTACGTTTTCCCTTAAGTTCCCCTTTTTCCCTTTTTATGTTACCCCTTTTCCTATTTTCCTATTTTTTTTTATTTTTCCTCTTTCCCCTTTTTACTTAAAACTCAAAAAGGCAGGTGTGGAATTTAACCCCTTTTTCCCTTTTCTCATTAATTAATATAATTTAAAAAAATAATAAAACAGTTAATTCCCTTTTTAAATTTTATTTCAACAGTTTTTTTTTTAATGAATAAATTAAATTTATTACTCCCTTCGTGTTACAAGTTTTAACGAAGATTATAATTATCATTTATGTTGTTTTGATTTTTAATATTTTTATATATTTTATTTTTTTTATTTATAGATAGACAAAAATTTTATGAGTAGCGTAATTTAGAACTAGACCTTAATTTTCATATTGGGCAACATTTAATTAGGGAATTTGTTTTAAAAATACTTAATACATTATTCATCCTAAGGCCATCTAGGTTCATTCCTCTATCATCAACAATGGGGCGTTCCCTTCAGGATGCACTAGGTGCTCCGAGGGTGCCACTCGCCTCATCTGTTCCCTTGAGAAACATTCCCTTCATGACGCATTATGTGCTCTAAGGGTGCCACTCGCCTCTTGACTAATTTGGTAGAAGTCAATAACCCCTGGAGTCAATACTCCACTAGGTGAGCTTGTGGGAGACTAAGGGCGTCTAAGGAATAAGGCCCCTGCCTTATTGTGCACCCCTTAGAATCATTGTGAGGGACTGTTGCAGTCTTCCCTCATGGCATCGTGGGTCCTCTCAAACTAGGTAATCGTTAACCTACAGTTCGAGCCACGACAGGAGTGCTAGTAGGCTGTGGCAGGGCTGCTGACCACACCTCTCCCTCAACATCTCTCGTAGTCGTGTGTGACCCCTTTACTCCACATGTGAGTCTAGTCGACAAGCTATCGTCAGCCTACATCATCAATGAATCATGTCAGAATATATCCATATCATCTCATCTAATCAAAAGCACTAAAATCATAGTGAAACAATCAAACCCCAATGGTACACTCCCCGAATTGATCTGGAGTCCAAGGGGTTTCATCGATGCCTCAACATCCTCTAGGTCCATAATCCTGCACACTTAGTAAAATTGAGTCAATAGAACCTGTCTATGTCGAGGCGGAGAAAAAAACAACATGTCATCATCCCATAATGCCTCATAATCAAAATCAAAAGGTTTAAAAGAATAATAATCCAGATCAATTGTGAGAAAGTGTTCTCAAAGAATAAGTTCGCTCAGTGCACCAGAGCGGGATGTTACACAAATCTATGGATGATGCATTTACATGAACATTGTAGCACCCTAGTTTTTCAGCCCCCATATTAAATAATGTATTGTTACATTAATGAGAGGCCAGTGTGCCCAAACAATTATGAAAATGCCAGTGTGCCTAAAAAAAGTAATGTGTGATCATTATTAAATAAATACATCGTTGGCTACTAGATGGACAAGGAATAGAGTTATAGGGGCTATGATTCCACAAGAGAGGGGGCTTGAGGGGATAAGTGTTTATTCCATTTATTTAATTACCCATTTTGTGTAATGGGTGGGAAATCAGTTATGTGAGATCTTGGGGGAATGCAAAGAGGTTCTTGATCCCCAGGAATTAGAAAACCCTATCCCTGGTCTATGCAAGGTGTTCCCCGATTGGATAATTCTCTCATTCATTTTGGTCATTCTCTGACTCTCATTCCCATCCCAATTCCGGTGTTGCTGTTGGTCATGCCGCATATTCATTCCTCGATTTGTTCACTGTTCATCCTCTCTCATGGATTTTTCAATCCATTCTTTTCTATCACCCACTCATCTTTCCTCATTTTCATGTCTTGGCTTGGGAAAGGAAGACAAACTGTTGAATAAAAACCACGGTTTTGTTGGTTGTAGAGATTGTTGGTGTAATCCAACCATGATTTGAGGCCTGTATGTCTGATATGCTTGGACCGTGTACAACTTTGATCAAAGTTGCGAGTCTTGAGAGTCCCAGCATGGAGATTCCGAACCAGCTGCACTAGAACCCTGGAATGAGAAGGACTACCTGAGGGACTGAGTGGAAGAGAAGGGTGGAGGTCCATTTTCTTGGGTGATGTAGTATAGGTAGAAGAGAGCTGGGTACTTGGATTGTTGTGAGTGATGGAGAAGGTTGTGACAACTTGAGTGATGACTAGTTTGGGAAGCAAAGTAACACTCTGGAACTGTCCTTGTGGATTCATAGCCCTGGCTCAGGGGTGACATTGTTGTTGAGACTTGGAACAACAATGTCTACGGTTGGGTGGAACATCCTTAGTCTAAAACTAGTTGGTGTCTTCTTTTATAAAACATAATTGCTCTCTGCTATGGTTTCCTTTGCTTGTGTATTTATTTTCACTACGTACTAAATTATTCTATCTGATATTTGTAATTATAATATGCATGCTTGCTAGTTAATGTTGTGCATGGTATATTTTTCATGTCTTTTATGTTGTAGTATGAATCTTTATCATTGCATCTATGTATTTCATGCTTCTTTATTAATTTGATTGTTATCAGATATTTGAAATCAACCAAGAGGTGCATTCTTGGTGTGGCATGCCCGACATGTGGGAGGCTAGGTATGTTACAAATTGGTATCAAGTCTTTTGGTTCAAACACTAGACTATTACGGGACATAACAAGTGTGAATTGAGAACAATTTTTGTCACCATTTTATATGTTTGGGAGAATTTGAGGAAAAATGGTGGAAACATTTGAGTGAAATCCCCCAAATTCATGAATGGATATGAGTTTGAATGATTCTAGGATTGTATAAGAATTTAATGGATTCAATCTATGGGTTGCAGAGATGAATTTGACTTAGAAGGTCCAAAAATTTTATTTTTAATGGTTGTTGTAATGATGGAAAGATTTTGGAGAATCGATGGTTGTGATCGTGTTCGATCTTGGATCAACGATGCTGATTCATCCTTGAAAAATTTTAAAATTTGAATTTTTACAATGCTTGGCAAAATTACCAAATCGGGCGCTGGGATTGATTCAACGATTTGAAAAATGAGGAACATCGATGTTTCATATTAATTTTAGTTGTTTTAGGAGTTGGAGAACAACAACGGTCAAGATTGTATTGGTCGGGAGATCAACGACCCAGATTCACTTGGGGTTTGTTAAAAATTTGAAGTGTGGAAGTTCGCTAACAAAAATCATCCACGGTTGATGATCGAGGATCGGTGAGTTGGGTGAAGGGTTGAAGATCGACCAAGGAAAATATTCAATCATCGATGATAGATGATCGAGGATAAATAGATTATGGTGATTTTTTTCTTTTCTTCCCGTACAAAGAAAATCTTCAATCGTTGATGACCGATGGTCGAGGATCGACAGTTTTAGGTGAAGTTTTTTTTTCAAACAAATAAAACCTCCAAAGTAAATATGGAACATTCATGTTTAAGGACACTTTTCCATAGATCATCCTATTCAATAATTCAACATTCAAAGGATTTGTGGTGTAGTGTGGAGAAGTCTCCCGAAGTTTCGAAGTTTCGAGGTTCTGAAGTACCAAATTCATGAGGGATTACAGTGACATGGCCTGCTGATGTCACCTAGGGTGACATGGGAACACTTGATGCTTTCCATGTATCACCATGTATCATGATTTTCAAATATTGTTCATTCTAGTTAGTATATGACACTCGTTAGATAGGGCAACGTGTCTGTGCCTTATATTTTTTCCATGTAGCACCCCTTGGTGCTTAGTTACCGAAAAAGACTCTAAGAGTTCACCAGTTTGATGTTTTGAAGGAATGAAGTGTGATGAAGGTGAAACCCCCAAAGCTCCAAAGAGTAGAGTAAATCCTCATCATTGATTGGGAGAGGACACGTGGTAGTAAATCCCATAGTTCAAAGACTTGAGACTCTGGAGGATTCAAGGCATAAGAAGTTGGGGTCGAAGACTCTAGGTCGGAGTTCATCTCAGCCATTTATTAAAATAGACATGTGGTGCAATATCCTAGGGTCCATAGACTTGGTACTTCAAAGAATTTGAGTTGCAGGATGCTTGGATTCAAGAACTCTCAAAGGCCAGAGTTAATCTCAATCGTTGATCGGGAGGTGATACGTGGAGGAAGGAGAGGACCTCCGGTATTTTAGAACACTGGGAGATCTGTGGAGATGTTCTTGGAAAATCCCTGAAGTTCAGTGCTTCAATGAAAATCCCAGTCATTGATCGAGAAAGGATACGTGGCAACAGATCCTGTAGTCCAAAGACTTGGCACTCCAGAAGAGTTGAGAGTGTAGACAATCTAGAACTCCCAATTCCTAGGGTCTCGGAGCTCTTATTGTGTGTCAATCTTAGCCATCGATTGATTTTAAAACACATGATCTTAGATATAATAATTATAGCATAGAAAAGCACCAGGAAGGATTTGTCCTACAGTTTCGAGCAGTGGTAACTTGGGAAAGTGGTTTGAAGGAAGAGCTTGTGCAAAATTTATTTCTTTATCAGCCCATGGATAGCATGGAAGTGTTATTTACATATATTCTTCACGATTTGAAAGGATTTGTAGTATTATTGACAAAAAAAAATTATCACATTCTTAATTCTGACAAAATGGTCACTTGCACATTTTGCAAAATTAAGGGATTTAAACATATCAGCTCAAAATGTGTATTGAAGAAATGGAAGATTCATAATACAACACACTACAACATCTTATGACCAAGGAGAAGAGTTGTAGGTCTTAGAGTTAGGAGTACATCAACAAATCACATGGTAACAATGATCTATTGTTGTAATCTCTTTCATTTAATGCATATCTATGCTATTTCCCACCAAAAAATATTTATAACTCATTGATCTAGCTTGTATCTTGAAATGGATTTTGTAGATATTAATAGGCTTGAGATATTATCTTAGAGTTTATTTCATACACAATTTAATTTTTAATGTTATACTGGCATGAGAAAGGTATTTTTTGTTTGATTATTGTGTAGGTAACTAGGTGGAGCTTCATCAATGGAATTGGATTTAGAACTATTTACCGGATATGTTGGAAAACCATAAGATATAAGGTATGTTTCCCTTCCATATGTCATTTGCATATGAAATGGAATGATTATAATATTTAGGATAAATAGGTAGTGGTCTATCCTACTATATTTATGATATATGTCAGGTTGCACAACCATATTACCTCATGTAACCCTTATGACAACCAATTAACTATCTTTCCCTAGATAAAAGGGGCCCTAGGGGGTAATTTGGACATATGAAAGAAGAGGCAAGAGAACTCTGCCAAATCTTCTACCTTGCATTACAAGCCTTTTGCATCCTTCTCTGATTTTCATGCTCAACATTCCCTTCCAGTCATCCTCCTTTATACAATCCATCCTTTTACCCTATATTGGCATGTTGGTTGTGAGGATAACATATTGGGAATATCGCACTTGGACTCAAAGTAGAGGAACCCAGGCTAGGTTCGCGGAGTGGCATCGACAAGATTCAAGTTGTAACTTCCAATATTATTATCAATAAAAGAGAAACTTCTTGTCCTATATCTTTATGTATTTATTTTTATTTTTATGAATGTTTTTCATGAATATGTAACCCTTTAGATGATCTTGGTAGTTATGCACATGCTTTCATAGTTTGTTTTATGAAGTTATTTCAGGCCAACTTTGGGAGGAGGCTTGAAATTTTGGAATGGACATAAAAAAGAATGGATTTATGACAGATGAAAGGACTTAAGTTCCACATTTTGATCATCTCTCCCTTCCCTTAATTATCATTAGGTCTTGTTGGATTTGGGTAGAATAGAAGAATTTCTATCTTTTAATCTGTCAAGGCTCTGCCTAGTTGCTGGACCCAGATTAGGGGGATTTTTCCCCATAGAAGAATTGGTGACTCCACTAGGGAGTCTCTCTAGGGTCTTGTTAGGAAATTATTTTGGTTTGATTTCCTGCTATTTTATGTGCTTTCTGAGTCTGTAAGAGTCTCTAGTCACCTTCCAGGAGTTTCTAGTTTTACTAATTTGGATGATCACTATGAACTTTATCTCTTTTTTTAGTTGGTTTAGCAGTATATGTGCGTTGTTATATACCTTGCACGTGTACATACACACTCTGATTTAGCCCAACAATTGTACATCCACATTCATTCTATGTACAACATGCATAAACATGAGGTCACGTAAGGAAAGGTATGGGAGATAACCCCTCCAAAATTGGACCAAGGGTAGTGGGGATCGTATTTGAGGGTCATTCCTGGGATTTTGTTGACTACATTTGAATATGGATTTTCATGGACCTCGAATCCATTCGGGGATCCTTAGTAGTATTCCAAACCATTTTTCCTTTAGTACCCTTGAAACGCTTCATACATAGATATCCTTCTCATACAATCAACCTGACTGTCGAATGTACCCGCCTGGTGACTGAATGTGAGCTGGCACCCTAGCTTCCTTTTATAGGGATTCACACAAGTGACTGCGGGGGTATATCATGGTACCTAAGGCAGGCATTGGATCACGCTTTACAAATTATACCCAGAGGGTGTTTCTGTGTTCAAGTTACACTTGCACTGGTAAGTTTCTCTAGTTTTGATTGGCGTAACTATTCTTCCTTCCATTCTATTGATTTCTTAATTTATCTTGAGGGAATTTGTAGTGTGTGATATGTGCTTCTCCCTAGTTTTACCTTATATTTTTGGTTGATTATTTGACAAAGTGGAATATCAAAAACTCTTCCATTCACGTAGGCTCCAGGGCCCTCTGTTGGTAACTTTGGAGCCACCACCACCACCATTGAGGTGAAGGTTAGATCAAGAAGGTTATTTCGAAGTTACTAGGTGATAGGAAACTATTCATGATCCTGTTCCTCGAGAACAAATTCTTGCACCAAAGGATATTAGCATTTCTAAACTCGAAGTTGAAGGCTCTAGGCCCACAAACCCTTTGATGACTGATCTTTTAAATCAAATCTTTATTCATATTGTCCCTCCTAAGGTGACTTCTCTTGATCGTCATCTCGTTAGAATATTGGATATGGAAGAGACTAACACTACTTCTACTCATATTCCTCATACTCCCATACCAGCTTTGTGTGGAGGGGGCATCGTACCTCCTCCCCCACCTTCACTTATAAGGAATACCTCTAGTCAAACACCTACCACTTGTGGTAGTGGCACAATCTCTTTCATGACTTCAACCACTGTTCATACTTCTACAATAGAGAATACATCTGGTGCTCCTTTCACATATGGGATGTTGGGTTTTGATACAAGATAGACTTTAACTTACTCTACTTTACATACCATTGGTTTGGGGGAATGTAGTTCTAATTATCCCTTGCAAGGATCCATCGGGGGAACTTCTTCTCCATACAATGCAGTTATTTATGGTGGGGGTCATATCCCTCCTCTGTCCCCTTCACTCAGAGGTGATTTTCAAAAACCATCTGGGCCTAGTTCCACTTCCAATTTTTTTAGTGGAGGGAGTCAAGGGCATCATTCCTTTATGAATCCATTTGGGTCTATGCCTTACTATTTATTTGGTTCTTTTGGAAACAACTCTTTC
This sequence comes from Picea abies, assembly GCA_900067695.1. Lineage (NCBI taxonomy): Eukaryota > Viridiplantae > Streptophyta > Pinopsida > Pinales > Pinaceae > Picea > Picea abies. The sequence goes on from CBVK0100262173.1 coordinate 8,233, forward strand.
TCTTCATCCACATTTTCTTCAGGGGGAAACCTCTTTCTCAATCAAGCTAACCCCATGCAAGCCTTTGTTCCTTCATAGGGAGTGATGACATGGGCCTTCTCCTCTCAAGGTCTTGGAAATCCCTGGCAGGGTTCTATACCTCTGTAAGGGATGTTGATCGGAGGAAACTTCTTCCACATTTAGTAGAACCATGGTAAAGGTTTAGTTCCTACCCCAGGAGGATCGGTTGGGGGAAACCCTAACAAAAGTTTTTGGAAGAACAAACAGGGAGGAATCACTAAGCAAGGTATGTCATCAAATTATTCGAATCCATCGATGGTGCAAACTACTGTACAAGCCCCTTATACTAGCCAAGGAAAACGTATTTTTTACCATAACCTTGATCAACACACAAACTTTTCCTGGCAACTTGGTGCCAACAAAAATCTAGGTTCATATTTTCCTTTAAACATGCCACAACCCAGGTTACTCTTTTTGGCCACTTTTGATTTTCCAAACTTTTCAAGGTTGTTAAATAATACTATTTGTCATGATCCACATTGGCCTCCTATGCCAACTAAGTTTCCCTCAAACATACTAAAATTTGAAGGCAAACCTGGTGAAGATCCAAATGATCATGTTACAATGTTTCACTTGTGGTGCTCCTCCAACTTGTTGAATGATGACTCTATCAAGTTGTGATTGCTTCAATGCACTCACATAGGGGGTGTTTTGAAGTGGTATATTGAGATTGATGGCTCGAAGTGTGTTTACTTTAATGATTTTGAAATGGTTTTCTTAAACCATTTTTAGATACCATTGAGAGACGATGTCGACACATAGGTTTTGTCCAATTTTGAGTAGACGAAGGCCATCCATATCTCCAATCATATATAAGAATGGAATTGCCAGAAGAGTTTGATAAAATTAAAGGTCCCTCTTTCATTTTTTCTCGAGTGGTTCCTTGTGTTTTCAAAGACATCATGACTTCCAGAGTGTTTTCTAAGGAAGAGGCTATTATGAGGGATCAATGACTGGAATTGATTTATTCTTAATCCAGTATGTTGTACAATATTTTTCTTGATGCACTACGGTCAACCTTTGACTTGACCAAAACAAATTCTAGGCCTCATGCCGATGGTATAGTAGGATAAAAAAAAACAAGCCCACATATCAATTGTCCAACCAGCTGCAACAATTGTTGCTACAACATACTGTGGCCATCCAAACTTCTAGTATGACTGTCCCTCTCACCCACACATCATAAGTAAACAATGTGTAGATGAAGAGCCCCAAGGAGAACCAACAGTACGAGGGAAAACAAAGGGTAAAGGAAAGAAGGGTAAGATAGATAAAAATGATGCAAACATTGCTTGCGAGGGAAAAAATGAGAAGAAAAAGGTTAAGTTTCCGTGTAATATTTGTGTGGACGATCACTTGAATAATAAATTCCATCATATTGAGGAAGCCCAAAATATTTTGGCACAACATCAACCAAAATTTTTAACTAATCCTTTCCCTCAAGGGAAAAATATGGCATAAGCTTCCTAATCCACAACTGTGATTGGGGTAAATCAGGGTGACCCCATGCTTAACGCTAATACTGGAGCCATAAATGTATACATGATGAGTTCAAATGCTCATATTTAGACTAGGGCTCATGATTACAGAATTATTGAATTTTTTGATAAGGGAAAAGAAGCCTCCAACCCATTGCCTCCTCTTCATATTGAGAATACCATGGGAAAAACAACTACTCACATCCCTAAAGGTGTGTTTAAGAAAGCTTCTCATAATCCAAATGAAAGAGCTACCTAGAACTATTATGTAGTTGAAGATATTGCACAAACCCCTTGTGTGATGTCTTCTCTGGAAGTTCTCCAAAGTTTCCCCTCACAGAGAAAATCATTGTTATCTTCTTTGGGTGTTGTTGAGCCAGATAACTCAAGAGATATAATTTTTTACCCTTATTATCACAAACCTCATTTTCCTTACCACGTCTCCTTCCATATAGTATTGTTTTACACCATGAAATCATTGACACAAAATATTTTCCATGTGGTGGTAGATGAGGGTGTGTCAACTTGCATGATGTCTTTGGCATGTTTGAAGGATATTGGTCAACCCAAGTTGTTTCTGTCGCCTATGTTTTTAACTACATTTGAATTCCATTCATTTTTTCCACATGGCATAATCCCCTCCTTCCCCATGCAGTTGGAGGGAAAAACTATGTGTGTTGAGGTTGATGTAGTAGATGAACCTCTCGACTACAACCTTTTTTTGGGATGTAGTTGGAATTACGCAATGAAAATAGTTGTATCCTCCATTTTTTCATGTACTATGTTTTCCTCAGGAAGGAAGGATATTAACTATTGATCAGTTATCCTTCTCTCATATTGACCCTTCATCAGGGGCATCCACGGTCTTGATGATTGATGACCCATATCAAGGTACTGTCAACTTAGGTGCTGGACTATTTCCGTATTTCATGGGTACTTTTGATTTTCCACCACCTTCAAATTATGTCAAGTTTATTTTGGTTTTCCCTGATCAACCTAAGGCTATGATATTCTAAGTAGCTTCTTTTTTAACAACTTGTTTTAATGATCCATGGAATTTACCTTCCCCATCGGATTCAATATAAGGGGTAGGGAATCTTGGCATGGATATGCCCCTATCCACAACTGAGGTTGTGTACAGTATTGTTCAACAAACCTTGAACAACTCTGATCCAAATCCCCCTCAAGAGCTACACATTTTTCTAGAGCCTATTTGGGCTCAAGAGTCTCTTACTTCTCATGATACTTTGGACTTGGTACTTCCCTCTGACAAGGTGATTTTAGAGGCAATGACGGGTCCATATAGACTTTGGGATGATCTTAATAATAGAGCATACTTTTTACCCGAGGATAGGAGAGTGGAAGCAATAGATTTTATCACAACCATGAATGGAGATGTCACTCATCGTATTATTCCTTTGGAAATGCACAGAGTATATGTTGAGGGGAACATGGGGAGCATAGCTGAGACAATTCCAATTGACATGTCCAAAACCCATGGCATCGTTGAAAACATATTCATCGGAGCATATTTTCCCCCCAAGGATATTCAGGTGTACACTGAGTTATTTAAATAATTTCGCGATGTTTTTTCCTGGTATTATGACGAAATGACAGGAATTGACCCTCGTGTAATCAAACATGAGATTAGGACTTATCCTGATGCTAAGCCTATTCAAAAGAAGATTCAACCTGTCAACCCTCACAAAGAAGTGACTATTAAAGTTGAGGTAGAGAAATTGATTAAGGTTGGTTTCATCTACCGAATTCAATTGACAAAATGGGTGCAAAACCTTGTTCCTATCAATAAAAATCAGGGTATGATTCATGTGTGCATGGATTTTTGCGATCTGAACAAAGCATGCCTGGAAACTAACTTTCCTATCCCATTCATTGATCAAATTATATATGAATTTGCATGTTGTGAATTTTTTTCTTTTATAGATGGTTTCTCATGGTACAATCAGATTTAGATCAAGCCCAATGATCAACATAAGAGTGTTTTTATATGTCCTTGGGGAACTTTTTCATACAATAAAATGCCTTTCAGCCTAAAAACTGTTGGATGTACTTTCTAGTGGGCCATGTTGTTCTCCTTCCATGACCTCAAACATATAGTCGAGGCATACCTTGATGATCTCACGGCACTTTCTCTCAAGATATCTGATCATCCCTCTCACCTTCGACTTATTTTTTAGAGGTGTCGCTACTACTGAATTCACCTAAATCCAAAGAAGTGTAGTTTTTGTGTTACATTGGGAAGTTTATTGGGTTTTATCATGTCCATAAAATGGATCATGATCTATCCTCTTAAGGTTGATGAAATAGTTCAATTGTGCCCCCGCCCCCCTCACCCCCCCATGCATAGTTCCCCAACTTCAGAGTCTCCAAGGGAAAGCTTATTTTTTACGGTGATTTATTGCTAATTGTGCCAAAATAACTAAAGCGTTTATGCATATTTTGAAAAAAGGGGTCCCATTATTTTGGGATGAAGTGGCTCAACGCTATTTTGAAGAATTGAAAAGTAATTTGACATCAACCCCTCTACTTAGCCCTCCTGATTATGGAAAACATTTCTTGTTATACTTGGTTGCAACAGAGTCCACCATCGATATGGTTTTGGATAAGGAGGATGAGGCGCTCCATGAATGTTATCTACTATCTCAGCCGAGGCTTAGTTGAAAAAAAAATTAACTACACTCATGTTGAGAAAATGGCTTTGGCAGCTGTCGACATTGTCCAAAGGTTTTGTGATTATATTCTACTTCGTAAGACCACCGTTGTAGTCGTAGTTAATCCTTTTCAATATGTGTTGACACAGTGGGTCATCAGTGTGAAGACTATTCAATGGATAGTTATTCTTTAGGAATTAGATTTGGACTTTGTTTTGACAAAGTATAAGAAGTCTTTAGTCTTTTTTGAGTTAATTTCAGAACTTTTGACTAACAATGGCAATGGTTTTCCCGAAGAGTCATTGATCAATAAGGATCTCTTCCTTATTGAATATTATGACCCTTTGTATGGAGATGCACTCTTGTATATTCATACTCTGAAGTTTCCTTCCTCTTCTTCTTGTCCAAATCAAATTCCTGAAACAAATTCCAAATCAAGCGCAAAATTATCTTATCATCGATGACACTTTGTATCGTCAAGGAGTTTACTACGTTATTTGCCATTGTATAACTCATGAGGAGGAATAGCTTGTGTTAAACGAATATCTCACTGGATCATGTGGCGGTGACTTGTCTGGGTTTGAAACAACCAAGAAAATACTTCGTGTTGGATACTTATGGCCCTCGTTAATAAAAGATTGTATAGAAGTGGTAAAGAAGTGTCATCTTTGTTAGATATTCTCTTGGAAGATGCAAGAACACTCTACTCCTATGTTTCCTGTTGTTGTTGTTGGTCCCTTCACTAAGTGGGGGATTGATTTCACTACATGCCACCCAAAATTTTCTATGGGGCATCATTATATCATTATGGTATAAGAATATTTCACCAAGTGGGTCAAATCCATGCCAACATTTAGTAATGATGGGAAACAGTGAAACTTTTCGTTTTCAACCAAATTTTCGCTAGGTTCGGTATACCGAAAGAGATTTTCACAGACCATGGCAGTCACTTTCAAAGTAAGATGATGAATGAGTTAAAAGAAAAGATAGGGTTTAAGTAAGAACATTCATCACCCTATTATCCACAAGTGAACATTCAAGTGGAGGCTTTTAATAAGTCTCTTAAAACTATTCTTCAATGGATAATCAATTCTGCCAAGTCGAATTGGCATTTGATGTTATATTCAACACTTTGGCAATATCAAACTTTGATTAAGACTGCTACAGGTTTCTCTCCTTTCCAACTTTTTTATGGGACAAAGGAAGTATTTTCTATAGAATATCAGATTCCTTCTCTCAAGTTGGTAGTGAAACTAATACCCAACACAACTACGATTGAAGAGTGTCTTGTCTATCTCGAGCATCTCGATGAATAGAATCAAGATGAAGTCATGGCTAACGAGGCTCATAAGCATCATGTCAGGTGTCAATATGATCGGTTTTTATGCCCTGGAGTTTTCTCCAAAGGTGATCATGTCTTGGTCTATGATCAAGATAAATATCCATCTAGGTCAGAAAAATTTAAACCCATGTGGTTCAGACCTTTTATTATTAAGATTTTTTTTTAAAAAGGCTCTTATGAATTGGTTGACTGTGAAGGTAATTCTTTTCTTAAGCCCATAAATGGGATTTATCTTAAGACGTATTATGATTAGGTTGGTCACCTGAGTGTGAATTTTTGTAAATTGTGTATGTTTTTATACATTTTAGTATCTTTTTGCTTTATGGATGTGTACTTTATTGTGTTTCTGCATTGTGGTAGATGTCAAGAGAATATAAGGTTTATGTTGGGTTCATATATAGTGCTAGCCAACACACTCAAAGGTTTTCTTCCACAGCTTGGGTAATATTCATGCCCACTGTTCATTTGGTATCTTTTGGAGGTGTTTGTCTAGGAGAAGAAACCAATAATGTTGTCGAGTACAGTGTTGTAATAGAATTACTATGTGATGTGTTGTCACATGGCATTTCTCACATTTGGGTTCATCTAGATGGTCAACTAGTAGTGTCATAGTTAAATGGAGTGTATTGCATCCATGATCGCACCCTTCACCGACGATTCCTTACAATACACCTCATAGAACTTTATTTTTATTATATTACATATATTCATGTTCCTAGGAGATCTAATCAATTAAATGATACATTGGCGAATCATGTTTTAGATTGGCATCTTTCACACACATAAATATAAAAGCACATACATACATGCACATGAAAATATATTTGTACAAAATATATTTACTCCATTAGGAAAAAAGATATGTATATATATAAAATGTCCAAAAAAATGATGTCACAGTACAAAATGTGGGCCATAGGCCTCAAAAGTGTCAATAATACATCATTGGGATTAATCCCTCAATACATAGAGATATACAAAAATGGGTGCTCTAGCACACAAGATGTTCAGTACTAGTCTAAGATCTAGGCTTGTTGGCCCTAATATAATGTACTACAATGTTGGCCAGGTGTCAGAATAACTGGACCCATGCCCTGGGTACTCCCATGACATGAAGCTACATAGATGGCAGACGATCCTTGATATGAGGGATGCCAACTTCCTCTCTACCCGTCTCAATACTCTCTCGGTCTCTGCCGACAATGGCCCTGCTATAGTTGCGTCTCCCCCTGGCTGATCCTACTCTCATGGATGGAGCCTAGTCTAGGGAGGTCTGTTGGTCGCACTAGTCCCACATCTGTACATAACAAACTCTTTGATTTAGTACTATGAAATTAACAAAAATATGTTTTATTTCTCATTAATAAAATAAAAAATTAAAAAATATATATGAGTACGTACCTATCTCACCGTGCACTACACGGGGGGCATATGCATATCAGGGTCTCTCAAGAAACTGATCCCTGCGTAGGGATAATCCTTGATGGATGGGATCTTTCATCTCCATTAATCGAATATTTCATCATCATATCACTGTCATAATCCCCCTACTCCCTGGCGGGGCATCAAAGCGGCCCATCCAAAAAATGTTGGATAGGTGGCTGGATGCCCTCATACTCTCTCCTTCGGGCTTAGGCCCAACACACTTTCAAAGAAGAATGCACAAATAATTGTCTTGAATACAAAGTTCTTCTTCTTTCTTAGTTTACACTCTGTCAATTGTATTTTCATATATTTGAGCATCATCGTGATCCAATCGAATATCACCAACTGTAGAAACTTCACTGCACAATGCATTTGATGATGAGAAGCTTGATGTATATTAGTGGATCCAGTAATCTTCCCAATCAAGTAAAGCATCCCTCTCAAGCCAAGGTTGTCTATATTATGAATGGGGACTTGAGATCCCATCTTCTTTGTGTCGGCCTCACAATACATATCAATGTAATGGGCTATGTAATATAGCCCTGGAGGGAAGGTTGTCTAGTCTACCAGCTCACCCCTCCTAGAGAGACTGGTAAAAAAGTAAATTTCTTCAGTGGTGACTGTCAAGGATTAGCCTTCTAGCATAAATTCCTCTACATCAAGGGTCCAATACTGAACAAGGTGATTTAATAGTCTCGGTTTGGCCCTCATGAATGGAAATTTTTTTTTTTTCCATAATCCACATTGTTTTAATATACCACAACTGTAGGGGCTTCTTCAACCATTTGATCCACTTCCTTATTTTCTCTCTCTCTCTCACCCATGCATGTACATATTGAATCATGGAAAATTTTGGGAGTTAGTGGATTTATTTTCTCATTTTTAAGAGTATGTAGGCGTCCTTTTTTGAAGACAGTCACAGACGTACATGTGTTGAGTTTATCTCAACCTACATACATTCACAGGATAAGCATGGACAATGTACATACACGTAGAGTCATGCTAAATTTTAGGGCGCGTGGCCCCCAATTTTCTCTAAAAACCATGAAAGTTGAATAAATTTTCAAGAGAAAAGGAAGGGTACTTACTTGGTTCAAGAATGAGTCATTTCTATCCACCATGGATATCTGAATGTGCAATTGAAGGAAGAGGTTTTTTTCCTATTTCTAGGTTTTTTCAAACAACAATGGTGAAAATGACCCCTTTCACCTCTATTTATAGATTTTTTGACCCAGTGGTGACCTAGATTTGACCCTTTTTCTTCCCTATGGTTTGTTCGATGGATGTTTTGATTCGGTTTTGGTATTTTTTGGTCATATACAAGTATTATGTTCTTTAGATTCAATATTTTTAATGCTTGGGTACTACTTATATAATCCTGTGACGAAGTTAAGTTTTCACTATTTTCATATAGGTTAGGCCTTTACCGCCTTACATATTTAATTTTATTGACTATTTCAACTTTTCCATAGGGTCGATTCTACCGAAATGTGACACGAAACCTTTTATCATGATTTAGAAGTGTCTTAATTAGGTGGTAGATCCTTCCTCTCCATGGATTCCCTAGATAGTTCATTGTCTTGCATTATGGCATCCATGTTGTGAGTCTTCTATAGGCTTGGGAGTCCTTTTAGTCCCACCATGACTTTGTGTTGAATCCTCATCCTTCTTCTTCAGTTTTTTTCTAGCCTATACTCGAAGGACTCCCCAAGAGCATGGTTTTTCATCTTTAAATCTCACTTAAACTATGAAAGTGATACCTAACGATAAATTATTTATCCTTTTCAGCCTCATTTGGATAACATAAGAAAAAGATCCCCCCCTTGAGTTTTCTTTAATCTATTTCCAGACTCTCTAAAATTCAAAAGAATGTGGAGCAATCTCATTTCCCTTCATGCTCATCAAAGTGAAATTCGAAGGCACATATGTGCAACGATAGTTTACCCCTTTTTTGGTCTGGATAGATAATTTTTATGAAAAAGGTATGCGCTAGGAGGTATAGTTCACTAGGAGAGTATTCTCGGGTGTAGTTTTAACCCTTTTTCGGGCATGAGGGACTAAATTTGTGAAAAAAGGTCCATTCTCCTTGTTTTTGGTTGATCATTTTTTCGGGCCTTGGAGATTATTTACAAAAAAGGAAACCCCTTGGATTCTTCTTTAAGCCCTTTTCATACACCCTAAACAAGAAAAGATTTCCAAGTGACCTTGTTTCTCTCACACTCGTTAATTGGTTCAAAAGGAACATGTATTTGGAATAAGTTTAACCCTTTTTCGGCCAATAGATTACCCAGGAAAAGGGTTCACCTTAGGAGACATGTCTCATCGGGAGAGTTCTTCTAAGTGTTTTTTTTTTTTACTTTTTCATGCTCAGGGGACAAAATTCATGAAAAAGGACAAGGGAGTCCATAGTTAATCTCTTTTCAAACTCCTTAAAATTGAAAACATGGCTGAGTGATCTTGTCTCTGTCACACTCATTAAAATGGTTTTGAAGAGACGTACTTTTGGTATAAGTTTAACCCTTTTCTGGATCGATTGGACTATGTATGAAAAATGAATACTTTCGAACCAGTAACTAGAATAGTTCTCCTTGGTATCATTTTATTATTTTTCGGGCCCTTGAGACTAAACTTATGAAAAATATCACTCTGGAGTCTTCTTTTACTGGCTTTTTAGACTCTCTAAAAGTGAAAAATCATCTGTCTTACCATCTCTATGCTCGTAAAACTTTACATTGAAGGAGGATCATGGTGTCAATATGAAAATCACATTACATGTCTCACTCTTGCATCTTTGGCCTAATTTTGATTCCATTATGTTGTTGTTAAACTTTTAGAGCATTCCTTAGGTGCAAGCCCTGCATCAATTTTTATTTTTTCATTCTGACACCCTGACCCATGGAGGAATTTTCTCGAGTGTTGTTATCTTGCACATGTATCCTTGAACAGAGAATCAATATGTTCCATGCACCTAGAGATAGTTTTGTTGCTTATGACACTCATTCCTCCTTTGTAATGTAGTTTTCTTTTATTCTTTTTCAAGCTCATTAAAAATATGAAAATGAAAAAAAATCAAATATTCCAAAAAGAGGGGATGGGAAAACATTCTCTTTTACTGGAAACAATCTAGTCACCCTTGGACAGAGCACATTCTTCAGTTTATTCTTCAAAGCACTTTGGGATTTAGTATGTCCTTAGGAAGTTGTTCTCGCTACATAGATCTATGTCCTCCTCGATTTTCTTTCTCTTCCAAACACATGGACAGTTTGTGGTTCCTCTTCTGCAACAAGCTTATGTCAATAACATGTTTCCTGATTCTTTTCATATGTCATTCTCTTTTCCAAGGGAAATTTTTACAACTTGATTCAACCTTTCTGCAATAAGTATCCTGAACTTCATAATTTGACCATACCGAGAGTCTTGTCAAGTGTACATTCAAAACCAATGAAGTTCCATGCCTGATAATCGAGATCCTGTAGTATTTCTATGATGGATTTTCGAAGACCTCAAGATAGTGAGTTTTACACTCCTATTATACTCCTACCTGATTTATGAAGATCTTGAAGATATTTCTTGAGTTATTGAAGCTATAATCTCCAACTATAGGCATTGATGCCTCTTGAATATTCATTGTATTTTTATATCTTCTGATGATTTTGAGATGTATATCCATTGTGTATTATTCATGGCTAATATCTATATTGGAATACACGTTAGTCATGTGGCCATGATTACTATATATGACATGGATCTGCAATGTACTTGTCTGACAACCATGCTTAGTTTTTCCTGAGCATGGGTATGTCCGCCTCGATGATTATTATTATTCTTTTATAGATGACATGCTCACGAAAACTAATATAGGATCACTCGATTTTGTTCCTTCCCATTTTATTAAATATGTTATAATGTATTTCTACCATTAGTTTCTCTTCTAACCTCGCACATTAGGGGGCATCTGTTATAGCTCAAAATGCCATTATCACACATTTTTTACTTTGGCCTGATTACTTACACATTAAATAACCACTTTTGTTGAAGTTCCTCTTAAAAAACAATTGTTTTCATGGTGTACACACCCTATACATATGTAGCATGAGTACCTACGCTAGCTGCATGCCTGACATCCCACGTATACTCTAAAAAGTTGTAAAAATTAAAAATTTCCATGCTTTTGGGTGGAGTTGACGAATTATGTTAGGTTGCAAAACCATCTTACTTCATGTAGTCCTTCTCAAAACCAATTAAATATATTTTCTCCATATAAAATGGGCCCTAGGGGGGTCATTTGGACATATGAAAGAAGAGGGAAGAGAACACTTCCAAATTTTCTCTAGGTTGCATTCCAAGCGTTTTGCATCCTACTCTAAGTTTCATCCTCAACATTCTCTTCTAGTCACCCTCCTTTATAAAATACATCCTTTTACCCTATATTTTCATGTTGGTTGTGAGGATAGAATATTAGGAATAGTGCACTTGGAGTCAAAGTAAAGGAACCTAGGCAAGCTAAGTGGAGAGGCGTCGGCAAGATTCAGGTTGTAACTTCCAATATTTTTATCAATAAAAGAGAAACTTCTTGTCCCAAATATTTATGTATTTATGTTTATGTTTATGATTTTTTTTCATGACTATCTAACCCTTTAGACAATCTTGGTAGTTATGCACATGTTGTCATAGTTTGTTCTTTGAAGTTGTTTCAGGCCAACTTTGGGAGGAGGCTTGCAACTTTGGAACAGACAACAACAATAAGGGATTTACGACAGATGAAAGGAATTAAGGTACAAATTTCAATCTTCTTTCCCTTCCCTTAATTATCATTAGGTCTTGTTAGATTTGGGTAGAATAGAAGCATTTCTATTTTTTAAGGTTTTAAGGCTCTACCTAGTCACTAGACTCGGATTAGGATTATTTTTCCCCATAGCACCTATTGTGATGAAGTAGACATCATTGTGACCTCCATTGTGCAAGGATCTATAGTAGTGGCTTGTGGATGCCTATTTTTTGTCTTACACATCTTTTCCTTTTTTCTTATTTCATTGATATTTTCAGAGGGTTTCCCCTTCCTATCGAACATTATTTCTCAACCATGATTGTTTTCCATCTTCACAAGGAATAATGAAAATAGGAGCATGAAAAAATCTATCTTCCTGATCACACTAAATAATAGTAAATATTGAAAAAACAACCTTTCTCGAGAAATATTTGTGCTTGTTCATATTTGACTTTTTTTTAGAGAATATGATATTATGGTTTATGTATTTTTTTTTTAATTGAACAAAAAATTTCACGTGTTATTGGAACACATGAGTTTTTGTTACAATGTTTCACAAATTAATCCAAATAATCAACAAATCATTAATAAAAAAAGTATTGGTTTTGCAATGTAGAAAAGGTTTCAAGGCCTAACTAGAAAAAAATATTGATCCTTAAATAGGAATGGGACTCAATCCATAACTATGAATGGTTCTCAAAACCATGGTCAAGACTCTTTATCCTCTAAGTGGATTTCTACAACATGAGTAGGTTTTTTGAAGTGGAAATGGATATCAAGGCATATATACCTGGATATGGGGTGGAGGTGGGGAGGGGGAGAGGGTATAAATCCCTAATGGACATTCTCAATATCAATTTCCATGACACACCTAAAAAACACAAATATTCCTAAGTTATAGCGTTGCGAATTCATCCTCAAACCACCACACAAGACCCCTATAGGGTATCTTTTCCCTACAAAAGGGACACAAGTGTGATGATTGAACCACAACATAGGCCCGAAATGTGTCCAAATTCATCTTATGACCACGCTAATAATTTTTCATTGTGATATACATAGCACTCTCTATTGTGCTCTATTGAAAAGATAAGGTACTTGGAAATACCCATTACCAGAATATAGCAACATACTCTGATACCATTTAAAAAAGACTATGTGCATCATGATGTTCAAGCTAATGAAACTTTCACTAACCTCTACAAATATAAATGCATTTTTTTTTCAAACATAGTAGCATTTAAAAACACAAAACATAGAATAAACATAACAATCAAGAATAATATTAAAAATGCAAATAAATATAATGACAAGAACACTTATATTTAAAAATATTTACACAACTAGACACAAATGATAGACATTCCACCCAACCATAGACTCTCCTGCTCTAGTTCTCTTAGAAATAGGTCACCTCTGAGATGCAATTATGACTCCAAAAGGATTAATAGGTTCCTATGGCTAAATACTATCTAGAAAAACAACTCAATACCTAGTAATTTCATAGTGACAAAAATCCTACAACAATTCTAACTACCCCACTCTCCTCCCCATCAGTTTGAAAAATGCAAGGGATGAGATTTCCTTCTCTACACCATGGTATCTTAGACAATCCTCATCCCCTCTATGGATCCATCAAAAATTGAACAATAATCTCTAAGCTAAGGGCTCTAAGAAATATAGTTATAAATGGATACCTCACAACAACATTCTCAGATGATTTTGAGTATTTTTTTAGCAACAATTCCTCACAGGCTATTTTCAATACATAGTATGCCTTCCTCCTCTTTTTTCACACCAATCTCCATTTTTCCTCTCTTTTTCTATCCCCCAAAACAACTCTCTCCCTCTATTTGAAATTTCCTTTGATTTCTTCTCCCATGCATGTTTGACTCACACAATCACAATAATGATTGTACTCATCCCATGCTTCAATAACTAGGTGAGTTTACTCTTCCACCAACCTCTTACATGCATTCAATGATACAATTCCTATCATGAATGTACTTATCCCATGCTTCCATAACTAGGTGATATGACTCTTCCACCAACATATTACATCCATTCAATGATTAGTTTTAATAAGTCAAAAGAGTCAAATGGTTAATGAAAAAATGATTTATGGAGGTGGCATAGGATTCTAGGCATGTGGAATCCCCCTCAAATATATTTTTATCTGCCTCTCTTGTGGAATCATATCCCCCCATGACTCTTTCATTTTCCTTCTACAATTATTGGTGTATTTTATTTTTATTACTTTCATGCAAAAAATTTGCATAGTACATCACTTGGCCATTTACCAATAATCTATTATATAAATATACATGTCTAATTCAAGGACCAAATTTGGGGTGTTACATTCTTGGGGCCATGACTAGGGTTATTTAGCCTTTAAGTGGGATATAGGAACAATAAGTAGGTTTTTTGAAATAGAAATGCATCTTAATTCCTAGACATGGTTAGGGGAGAAATGGTAGGATCGATACTTAAGTGAACCTTCTTGAGATTAAGTTCCATGGCTTGGGGAGGAAAAAACTTGATCCTAAGGTCCTAAACATGTACTCTTTGCCTTTATTTCCATGAACATCGAATTGCAAATAAAAAATCATTCCCTCGCTAAGATGTCTTTGGAATATCGTAGTTGGATGTGGATGTTATGATGATGTTTTTCACACTAAGAAAGGGTGACATAGTATTTACCAGGGTGAGAAAGGAAAACAAGTTCCTTGTGATATTTTTGAATATTCTAAAGCTCAAGAGACTTTAACAAGCCCTCAAACCAAGACACAAAATCCTTTGTAGGGTTTCTTTGTAGGAATTCAAGTGGGATGCAAGTGCCATACATAGGTTTTGTGTACTATAAATTGATATCAATACCTAAACATGGTCAAGGTGACAAACAAGGGATTTAATAACTAATTCATCTCTCTTAATCTCAAGCACCATGAAAAACACCTAAAAACTATGATACTAGACAACACTAGGAGGACTTTGTCTTGGGAGTTGGATATGAGTTCCATAAAGATGTTTCACCTACTATATATAGATATTGAAGCCTTATACATGGTTAGGGTCAAGAAATGATAGCCTCAATCCCTTTACCATGGTTGAGGGAGGGAAACTATAACCTCAAGAACTAAACATATATTTTTAGGATCAAGTGCCCTGATTAAATCCTTGAACCACCACATGGGACCTGTTATCGCTCAATTTGTAGGGTAGGTTAAAGGAGATTGAAGCCAAGGCTCAAACTGGCATAACAGGAGCTTCCCCGCCCACTATCACCTCGATGGGGAGCTCTTTCTATTTAGGGTGGCTAATCCCAAGGGAGATGTCCCTAGTAATATAGGGTGCTGAAGGAAAAGGATCAGGGTGTAAGGCTCAAAGGTTAAGGTAAGCTTTCCCTTCATAGATTACTACCAAAAGGATAGTCAAAGAAGAGATATTTCACTAAAAGAGCACCTGTTTGCGAGACAAGGCAAATGAAACTAAAATGTGCATACAATGATTAGTACTTTAAGATATCAATGACTATCTTAAATGCATATGAGCAATAATAAATGTAATTATTGACGAAGTCAATGATTGCAAATGAAGACAAAAGGCTTATAATACTTCTTCAATAAATACAAAAAGATACTTGCATTCAATGTGTAAAATCAAATTCTTGTATATCACAATGCAAATAAATGTGCTCATACACCAATATTGTTGCTGCGTCACTATGCTACTAGGGTGACGTCAAGCTTGTTCTAGGTTAGTTTATGTTGGGCAAGGAGGTAGACGTTTTGCACACTAAGCCAATGAAAATATGCTACACATCAATGGCAAGTGCTAGGTGACAAGATCACAACGTTTTAAGCTAAATAGGAGTTCTAAATAGATGTGACATCACTAGCTAGTTAGGGTTAGGTTAGCTAGACAAAGAGGTGAATGTTTTGCTAAATGGACCAATGAAATTGCTCAACACCTCTATGGCTATCAAAGGATAACCTAGCTGCAAGTATTAGACCAAAAAAAAGTTCAAATAGGGAAAGACGTCATCAGCAATTAGGGTTTGTTTAGATGCTAGGGTTAGTAGGGTTTTCAACTTAAAAGGTTAAAAAAAAGGTTGTTTTAAACACAAAGAGCTCAACATTTTAGTTTAGACTAGTGCCTTGGGGTTAATGGAGTCAAATGGAGAAAGGCTAATGGCTTGGAAAGACTTAAACCTAAGGATGCGAGGGTTAGGTTTAATGGTGCTGCAATGGCAAGGCCACCAAATAAAAACCCTAAGGGGACGAGGCTCATTCCGGTGTAGCTAAAGCTAGGGTGTAGCTAAAGCTAGGCCTCATGCTCCTCCCTCTTTCCTTAAGACTCTTTGGCAAAACGACTAGCTATAAAACATAAATCTATGGCTGAAAAGTGTTTCTTGGGGACAAGGCTTTTCAAACCCTAGAAGTCAAACCCTAGGTGTAAAATAAATTAGGCCTAGGACGTCTTCTTTCTTCAATCTATGTCTCAAACTAACTCAATAAAAAGATGAACTAGTGTAGCAATGGCTAGGCTAGATTCTTCTTAATCAAATGGCTAATCAAGATTTTATCATGGGGACATGAAGCAAGGACCTACTTGTGTGATTGCTCCCTAGGGTTTCAATGATTAAGCAAATAGTAACAATGTAACCATAAAAGTAAGATACTCTA
This sequence comes from Picea abies, assembly GCA_900067695.1. Lineage (NCBI taxonomy): Eukaryota > Viridiplantae > Streptophyta > Pinopsida > Pinales > Pinaceae > Picea > Picea abies. The sequence goes on from CBVK0100262173.1 coordinate 24,663, forward strand.
CCTACAACCATTCAATAAAGAAGTTTTGCATGCAAAATATACTTACAAATCAATGAAGAGCCAAATCAAACCCTAGTTGTAACACCTTCCAATGATAAAAACAACATGCATATGCCAAAGATAATCCTTCCAATAGTAGCGCCTCACTCCAAGAGCCAAAATAACCAAGACAAGAGCTAAAAAAGTATCTCTCCAAGAGAGCAAGTTATGTTATGTCAAAATGAGGCTCAACATCCTCAATTTATATCATCCTCATGACCTTTAATTAACAAAATAGGTCATTAAAAACAACCGACAAGGCTGACTTAACAATATTTCACATTAAATGCTAAAAATGCCAAAAATGAGCTAAAAAGGGAGACGTTAGGCCCCTCTGAGGGAGACGTTGGCCCTTTCAGGGCATAATCATCATCCAGCAAGAAAAACGTTGGCCCCTCTGGGGCTCCTGCAACCTGCCACATGTGCCAAACAAGCCCAGAACACTGCCATCTGCTCCAGAAAATGTCTAGCCTATCCTGGGTGGCGTCCTATCCATCAAGGCCATCATCCCATCAGCAAGGGTTGATCCCCCATAGGTTAAATCTCTGCCAAAACGTCTTGATGAGGGTGTCCTTCTTCTTCTCCATGCAAGGGATCATCATAACTCTGTCTTGACTCTGCCATCCTAGCAACCATATGATGGGCTCTTCAACTCCATCAAGGTCTGAGATAATCATCTCCCCATGTGCACCGATCCTCTGGTACCTGTCCGTCGGGTATGGTCCTGCACATCAAAGACTATGCTCTCCATGGGCTCATTAGTCCTAGACATGATAGCAATGTAAATCATATTTCATCATTAAAGTTATCAGATATATGCATGAAATCCCTAACATATCATCTAAAATCTCAAAGATATTACACAGATCTACTATACAAAGCTAAGGAAACCAACATAACAACCTATTGGGCTAATACCCACAAGAGATGGAAAGTTTCCTCAAAAAATCATTCAAGCCATGCTTAATGAGGTGATATGGTTTTAGGGATGTCTAGTCATAGTAAGACCAAGGGCGGGTGTTGTCTGTGGGTGCCTGTGTTGTCTGTGGGTGCCTTTGTAGGAGGCGAGCTGTACCTGTCATGGATGCATTTTTTTCCAAGCCCTTTATTGCCTTCATTTTTCTTTTATTTGCTTTTCTTTAGTTTTACTACAAGGTCTGACGAGAGGACACTGCCTTGGCTTGGTGGCCAGAGATGACAGCATTACCCACTGGTATCTTCACAGAAATGATAAGGTTGACTCGTGATGAGAACCCCTTTCTTTTGGCCATGCAACCAAAGGTCACTGCCCTGGCTTGGTGACCAGATAGTGTAGTGGCAATGTCATACTGCTAAATACCTATGAACATAATGGGTCGGCTCATGATGAGACCTCCCATCCTCTTGGTTAGGTCTTGAATTTATTTTATTTTATCATTTTTCTTAGGGTCCCTTAGTTTCTTATCGAGAGGCTCTTTATTGCCTTCTCGGGGATCCCCTGAGTGAAGCATCTCTAGGTTTTATTTCCTATGGATTTTATCTTTTACCAGCTGCTTTTACCCCCTAGGCCTTTAGCCCCTTCTTCCCACAAGACAAAATGTAACCCTAAGAGGTCATCCTAATGGACAGACTAGGGGAATGGGGTGGATGAGCAGGGTATACGATGTAAATGTGATAAGATGGTGGGAGAAGACGATGGCTTTGCAAATCCCCCTTGGTGGCTAACCAAAACCCATGAATATCAGCTTGCTAAGTCACCCAATCAATGACCCCAACAATGGTCAAGTGGATTAGTATAAGATCCAAGCAGTTATCAGAAATGAAAGGAACCTAATGCATATATAAGAAGGTTATAATGATCAAATATGACACATACCATGATACCTCAGACCAATTACCTCATGAAGCAAGAGTCCTCTCCGATGCAAGCCTAGGCCGATGGTGATGGAAACTGCTACTGCTTGACAGGACAAGTCTGGCTGAGAAGAAGAAAGATGGGCCCTCCAGGGCCATGCTCAAGTCACTCTTTCTCTCGGTACTACATGTCTAGGACCATGTGGGCCTCGAGACATGATCTCCTATTTATCCCTAGATATCGGGGATAACATCTGGCTCTAACTCGGGGACATTTGATAACTGTAGAGCGCATGAGAACCTCAACAATCTCTGGTGTAGACCTGTATACCTGCTCACACTTGACAAGAAAGCATCAGCGACAAAAGGTGGGGTGGTATTGCCACCCCACAAAATAGTAAATGTGCATATAAGGTAGTAAAACAAACAAGATGCATATATAAAGGAAACAAACAATACGGTATAATACATGGAAGTGATTTCCTACTCATACTTACCTATGGAGTCAGGTTACCCCACCCTGGTGGGGTTTGAGGAGATGCCTGCTGACAGGAAATGTGCGCCTTCTTCCTTCTAGTGTAGACAGGTAATAGGAATCATTAACTAACTTTTTTCCAACCTTAAAAGGGCCAAGCCAAAAACGATTATCTTATTTGATATTAGTAGGCTTCCCTTTATTGGCATCCCACATCCAGACCATGTCTCCCTCCTTGTACTCTTTGATTTTGAAATTGGTCGTTCCTTGAATAACCCTGGTGTATTGTGTAGAGGGAGGTGGGTGGGATTCTGCTACAAATATATCCTGCTGAGAAGGGAAAATCCGTACATCATTTTCTCTTATGGTTCCAGCTTCCCTCTCTTTATATCTGTCTATGAGTTGTAGGTATTTTTCTTTTGTGGACTTTTGTCTCTGGTTAGAGTCTTCCTTTTTTAGTATTTTTACAGGCTCTGACTTCTGAACTTTGAGATCGCCAATAAGTTGTTGGTATTATTCTTTCATGGGCCATTCAATTTGACTCGAATTTTCTTCTTTTGCAGCAGGCTTATCTTCCGAAGAACATTTATGAGGAGTTGGCCCGATTTTGTCACGTGCTTTGTCATCTTTGATGGAATCATTGGACTTTCACTCGTAGGTTGTAGTTACGGGTATATTATAAAAACAACCAATAGTTCCATCCTTCAATAGCCCGTCTGTTCCTTGGAAAAAGTTTTCAAATCATTATTTGATAGATGGTACCTTGATGACTTCTCTCAAAGGGATGGTCACAAGCATCTTGGATAATGCCCCTTCAAGATCAAAATTCAGATCAACCCTTTCAGCATTGGATTTTTTAGGAAGGGTCACATCCACAGGTGGTTCTTTTGTTTGGTCAGTGGAAGATTGGTCCAAATTCTTTCTTCTATACACCTGGAACTCCTTTTTCTTTAGCTTGTCTTTTGATTCCTTGTCCAGTTTCTTTATCACCGCCAACCTGGCTGACCTAGCTGCTTCTTTGATGGCCTCTTGATTCTCTTCAATAGTAATATTTATTTGAGGGCCTTCTACAACGTAGTCTATATTGTTTACCTGTTGATGGCCACCACTATTGTAAGGACAATCATGTTCCCAATGTGATTCACTGCATTGAAAACACCAAGGGTTTTCGTCCATAATGATGGCACTTGGAACTCTTATGTCTTTGAAAACATCTTTGTACCCCTCAATGAAATTACTTTTTCTTTGTGGTGGATAGCCATCTTCGTCTGAATCTTCTGAGGTATCAGAGGCATCATCGAGAAAATCATCCCAATCTGTGTCTTCTCTCATCAAAGGAAAAGTGGGACAATCTCGATCCATTGAAAAGGGTGTTTGTTCATCCATCTCAGAATGACCAGTAGGTAGTATGGGAATCCCCTCAAATGGTAATTTTTCATCTGAATTCTACCTGTTTAGAAAAGGGATTTCTAACATTTCATGAATCCTTTTAACCCTTTGTAGGATACAAGACATACTAATGCTTGGATCAGTTTCTTCAGACTTATCGGTTTCACTCATATCTTGATCTTCCAACATTGGTGTGTCCAAGACAAACAAGGCATCTTCAAAGTTAGGTTTTTTTCTGAGTGGTCATAAACAAATCCTCGGATGGCTTATGTTGTATTAAAGCATTCATAACATTGTTTGTATTTGAGAAAGCTGTGATCCATTTCCTTTTGGGAGGCATGAGTCTTACTTTACGAACTTCTATGGGCTTAGGCTCAACTTCAAGGACATCCTCATTACTAGATTCCTTGGGATCATTACTGTGCAAGGGATTGACTTGATTGATGTAGTCTTCGAACTCAATTTTTTGCTCAATCCTGCTAGCAAGGTCTTGTGCTTCTTCTAGAGTAGAGGGTGACCGATCCTTGAGAGTAAACTGCAACATCCCTTCTAACGAGTTCAAATAGTGTTGGAGGACAGCTTCTTTAGAGAAACTAAGGTTGTCCTTCTTGATTAAAAGGTTGAACCTATCATTGAAATCCCTAATTCCCTCACTAGAGGCTTTGCAAATATTAATGTATTGAGAGTAAAGGGAATCCATTTTATCTTTTTCACACCAATCTCTCTGGAAGGCTTGTTCAAGGTCTTCAGGGTTTTTGATGCTTCCCTTCGGGAGTCTGTTAATCCATTTTCTGGCACTTCCGGTAAGTGAGCTCACAAAGAGCCTTAAGAAAACATCGGGATGTTCTTGTCAAGATTGGTGAAACTGGAAAGCATCACAGAAGTCGGTTCAATGAGAGTTTCCATAGGATCCATCATCCCCTGAGAACTTAGGTATCCAGGACTCGGCCTTCTTGGGCAGATCATGTAACCCCCCTTGGGTGTTAGGTAAGCTTAAAGGACTAAAGATTTATTTGTGAGACCATTTGGGAGCGCTTACAGGGTTTGTTGTAGTGGTGGATGTGGTCACAATAGTGGGATTTGAATACATCTTTCCACTACGAGTAATCATATTCAAAGGAAGTCTCTTTCCAAAAAGTGACTTGACAACAAGTGAATTAGCATGAGGCTTCCTTCTGAAAGTTAGAGGAGGGTTATTGAACCTCCTTCTGGTTTGTGGAGTTTCCAGATAGTTTCCCTGAAACTACCAAAGAATAGGGGGAAAGGGTAGTGGAGTCGCCAGGTAAGCTTACAAGAAAGGATTTTGAAACAAGGCTTACCAAAAGTTTTTCGTTGAGGAAAATAGACTTAGTGTTCCCTAGCAATGGCGCCAAAATGTTATCGCTCAGTTTGTAGGGTAGGTTTAAGTAGCTTGAAGTCAAGGCTCAAACTGGCATAACAAGAGCTTCCCCACCCACTGTCACCTCGATGGAGAGCTCTTTCTATTTAGGGTGGCTAATCCCAAGGGAGACATCCCTAGTAATCTGGGGTGCTGAAGGAAAAGGATCAAGGTGTAAGGCTCAAAGGTTAAGGTAAGCTTTCCCTTCACATATTACTACCAAAAGGATATTCAAAGAAGATATATTTCACTGAAAGAGCACCTGTTTGTGAGACAAGGAAAATGAAACTAAAATGTGCATACAATGATTAGTAATTTAAGATATCAATGACTATCTTAAATGCATATGAGCAATAATAAATGTAATTATTGACGAAGTCAATGATTGCAAATGAAGACAAAAAGATTATAATACTTCTTCAATAAATACAAAAAGATACTTGCATTCAATGTGTAAAATCAAATCCTTGAATATCACAATGCAAATAAATGTGCTCATACACCAATATTGTTGTTGCGTCACTATGCTACTAGGGTGACGTCAAGCTTGTTCTAGGTTAGTTTATGTTGGGCAAGGAGGTAGACGTTTTGCACACTAAGCCAATGAAAATATGCTACACATCAATGACAAGTGCTAGGTGACAAGATCACAACATTTTAAGCTAAATAGGAGTTCTAAATAGGTGTGATGTCACTAGCTAGTTAGGGTTAGGTTAGCTAGACAAAGAGGTGAACGTTTTGCTAAATGGACCAATGAAATTGCTCAACACCACTATGGTTATCAAAGGATGACCTAGCCGCAAGTATTAGACCAAACAAAAGTTCAAATAGGGCAAGACATCATCATCAATCAGGGTTAGTTTAGACGCTAGGGTTAGTAGGGTTTTCAACTTAAAAGGTTAAAAAAAAGGTTGTTTTAAACACAAAGAGCTCAACGTCTTAGTTTAGACTAGTGCCTTGGGGTTAATGGAGTCAAATGGAGAAAGGATAATGGCTTGGAAAGACTTAAACCTAAGAACAGGAGGGTTAGATTTAATGGTGCTGCAATGGCAGGGCCACCAAATCAAAACCCTAAGGGGAGGAGGCTCATTCTAGTGTAGCTAAAGCTAGGCCTCATGATCCTCCCTCTTTCCTTAAGACTCTTTGGCAAAACGGATAGCTATAAAACATAAATCTATGGCTGAAAAGTGTTTCTTTGGGACAAGGCTTTTCAAACCCTAGAAGTCAAACCCTAGGTGTAAAATAAATTAGGCCTAGGACGTCTTCTTTCTTCAATCTATGTCTCAAACTAACTCAAGAAAAAGATGAACTAGTGTAGCAATGGCTAGGCTAGATTCTTCTTAATCAAATCGCTAATCAAGCTTTTATCATGGGGACATGAAGCAAGGACCTACTTGTGTGCTTCCTCCCTAGGGTTTCAATGATTAAGCAAATAGTAACAATGTAACCATAAAA
>CBVK0100262175.1:0-12467 GCA_900067695.1 Picea abies
TCTTCCGATCTCACATTTGAAATTGAGGTGAGACACGGACCCTCAATACCAGATAACATAAAAAATTAGCAAGTTTTTAAATATCACTAGGAAATTCAAAGGTTCTTGGAGACCATTGATGATTTTTCTAATATTTCAATAGATCGGGATAATGAAAATGATGATGTGGAAGTTCATTCTGCAAATGTCCTTCAAGACAATGTTGTTGGTCACAAAATTATTGAGTTGAAAACAAATCATCTTCAAAAGGGATTGGTTCCACTTGATAAATTATTTGACCACAATGATGTTTCAAGAAAAGTTGTTATTCAAACACAGGAGACTGAAGTGATAGACTATGATATCAGTCCAGATTCAAATCCCAAGATGGTGAAATTATCGAGAAAACTGTCAAAAAAACAAAGAAACGGGTATGTCAATTTGATGAAACAGTTTTCAGATGTATTTTCCTGGTCTATGAAGACCTAAAGGATTTTGATATAGATATTATGAAACACGTGATTCCTTTAAATCCTGGATCCAAACCTTTTTAAGGAAAGAACTAGACAATTCAATCCATTGTTTCTACCTATAATAGAAAAAGAACTAAAAAGGTTGTTGGATGTTAAAGTTATAGTACCATTGAGATACTCATAGTGGGTAGCTAATTTAGTACCTATTAGAAAAAAGAATGGAGAGATAAAGCTTTGTGTAGACTTCAGAAATCTGAACAGATGTTCTCTAAAGGACAATTATCCATTACCTAAAATAGAGCATATTTTACAAAGAGTAGTAGGGGAAAAGAGGATTTCTATGCATGATGGATATTCATGGTATAATCAAATATCAGTGATGGAGGAAGATAAGAAGAAGACAAATTTTACCACTACCTAGGGCACTTTCATGTATGAAAAGATTCCTTTTGGATTAATGAATGCAGGAGCCACATTTCAGAGAGCTATGGATATTGCATTTATTGGTGAGAAAGACAGATTTATGGTTATTTATCTTGATGATATTACTATGTTTTCAAATTCTAATGATGAAAACTTGCATCATTTGAAGCAAACATTTGAAAAATGTAGGAGGTATGGTATATCATTAAACCCTAAAAAATCTCATTTTGCCATGGAAGAAGGAAAAATTTTAGGACATATTGTTTCACCAGAAGGAATCAAGATAGATCCTGAAAGAGTAAAGGCCATTCAACAGATAAACATTCCAAGAAAAAAGAATTCTATCCAATCCTTCATAGGTAAAATCAATTTTTAAGAATATTTATACCAAATTTTGCAAAAATCATCAAGTGCATTACTGATATGTTGAAGAAGGATGCAGAAATAACATGGATACCAAAAGACAAAGAATCATTTGAAAAGATTAAGCAGGCTCTTATCCAGGCACCTGTCCTCATCAACCCTAATTACTCTAAGGAGTTTTTTATTTTTTCATTTGCTTATGAAGACACTGTAGTTGTTGTTCTCTTACAAAGAAATGACCAGGGGTATGAGCAACCTATCTCTTTCTTCAACAAGACTCTTAGGGATTATGAACTAAAATATGATATTATGGAGAAACATGCATATGCTCTAGTAAAGGCTTTAAAATCTTTCAAGGTATATGTCCTACAATCTGAGATTGATGCATATGTTCCAAGTAGTGCAGTTAAAGAAATTTTGGTCCAACCTGATTGTGAAGGAAAAAGGGGAAAGTGGATAACTAAAATTCTGGAATACAATTTGACTATAAATCCCACTCAGTCAATAAAAGGACAAGGCTTTGCCAAATTGATGACAGAGTCAAATTGCAAAGCAATTGGATTGTATCATTTCTCCAACAAATCACAAAATTCATCATTTCAGATTGAGGAAACTGGCTCACAAGTAAGCAACAAATATTTTTCCTCACCATGGTACAAAGATATTATCTTTTTTCTGCTAAATCTTCAGTCTCCTTCTTATTTATATAAATCCAAGTTCAGATCACTTAAATTAAAATCAGTGAAATATTGCATTATTGATCAAATATTGTTTTGGAAAGATCCTAATGGAATTTTGTTAAGGTTTGTTGATGAAGAGGAAGAAAAACAAATTTTATGTGATTTACACTAGGACGTTTATGGGGGACGTCACTATTGGAAATCTACTGCTTTCAAAATTCTAAGAGCAAGCTATTATTGGCTTGTACTGTTTTTTGACATATTTTCTCAAGTGAGGGCATGTGAACCATGTCAAAAATTTCCAGGAAAACATAAACTTATATCCTCACCTTTAAAACCCATCATTTCTCATGAACCTTTTCAATAGTGGGGCCTAAACTTTATTGGAGAAATCAATCCTTCATCTTCTGGACAACATAAATGGATACTTACAGCCACAGATTACTTTACTAAGTGGATTGAATAAATCCCAACCTGGAATGCAACAGACAAGGTAATCATGGAATTTCTTGAAGGACATATTTTTTCTAGATTTGGTTGTCCTAAGAAGCTAGTCACTGACAATGCTCAAGATTTTAAATCAAATTCAATGATTGATTTTTGCAATAAATATAACATCAAATTTCTCCATTCCACTGCTTACTATCCCCAAGGAAATTGGTTAGCAGAATCATGTAATAAAAGCCTCATAAGGATTATCAAAAAACTACTTACAGAAAACAAAAGGTCATGGGATTCCAAGTTAAAATTTTCCCTATGGGTTGATCAGATCAATAATAAGAAATCTTTTGGAACTTCCCCTTTCCAAATGGTGTATGGAACAGAGGTTGTCTTTCCAACTCAATTGGGTTTACCTGTTCTTAAATTTCTACAAGAGGAATTAGAATAACCCAATAGCATTCAAAGGAGAGTTTTCTAGATGATAGAGGTTCAACGGGCTAGAGAAAAGATGGATCAGAAAGATGTTATTCATCAGAGCAAAGTCAAAGAAATATTTGATAAAAATACAAAGAAGGATATTTTCATAGAGAGAGATCTTGTATTGAGATGGGATGCTAGAAGAGTGGACAAAGCTAAACATGGTAATTTTGACAACTTATGGTATGGTCCTTTCAAAGTAGTCAGGGTCATGAACAACAATACCTTTATCTTACATAATTAGGATGATAGTGAGATTTTAGGAGGCCCAGTAAATGGGAGATTCATGATACATTATTTCCTTTAAATCCAGTCAGAAAGTTTAGTTTGTACAATAGGATTTATTTTTTCAACTCAAATAAAGACTCCATATACCCAATGGAATTATTTCTTTACAGTTTTTGGTTTTAAATAAAGGATGACAGAACATGGAAATAAAGAGAATCAAAAGGATATAAAGGCATTGGTCGGCAGTTCTTAAAGCTTCATCATGAAACGTTTCCCCCATAAGGAGTCAGTGTTAATCCCTAACCTTGTTTTTGACTAAGTGGGTGTCCCTAGTTCCCGTCCTACCCTTTGTTCATGATTTTATGTCAAAACTTTTCTTTTACCTCTTGGCTTGGAAGATTATTTTTCAATCTTTATTTCATTTTTAAAATGATTTTTCAGTTTTTTAAAGATTAACATTTAATATAATAATTTTTCTCACATCACTTGTTGTTTCATTATTTGAATTTTCAAATTTTTCCAAGTCAGAAAAGGCACTGCAAGAATAACATTATTCTTGTAGTGCCAAGAATAATCATTTTTTTCATGCGCTACCCTGCCAAGATCGCATGCTAACGTTTTAAATCATGATTAGAGGATCTGCATAACTCTTTATGATCTATTTCAGGTTGCTATTTTTATGATAACAACTATACATGAAGGATTGAGTTGTATTCTCCATCTCTGCATCAAATCAACATGTCTGATTATCATGAATGAAATCACCACCTTCCTATTTTAGTATATCTATTATTTTATGCAAGGGTTATAGATAAAGAGATGACTTCTATTTTTTAACAGCTCTCAGGAATTGAAGATTCAACCCTCGATCTTATCAGAATTGTCTACAGGATTGTATCAGCGATATGGCACCCAAAAAGAGTGGCCAGATAATCAGACTAGAGCCTAAAGGAACATAATTGCTCAAAGCATTCCCTCAGATGGCATAGAAATTCAAGGATTTTGGTTGGTTCGAATTTTTCTCAACATTCCAAGGGCATGACGAACATATCTCGATGAGGTTTGCACATAATTTGATGGCTTTGAATATGTGGTTGGAAAACCTATGATGCACATGACAGAGCATTCTATTACTAAAGCCTGCAAATTGCCAGTGTATGGGAAAAGATGGTGGAAGAAGGAGAATGTAGTCATGGAGTTTGTAAATCAATTTATAATTACAGAAAATCAAAACCCTAACTGGAGCAAGGGTATACCACACAGCTGGGTAAGGAAAGAATGGCACACTGCCTTGCTAATTATCCACAAGTACATTACATGTGAAGGCAAGTTTACCTTGGTTCATCTCTATCATATCAGACTGTTCATTCATGTAAATGGTGATTACCCTCTTAATATACCCTATTTTCTGTTAAAAAATTTATCCAATATGTCTAAAAGGATCCAATCCCATCCTGCTACAGCAAAAAGTAGTCATTTTCATCAATGTTTGATTAGAGAATTAGTTGTCGTCTCCTTAAATAAAGTCCATAGATCTTGGGACTGGTTAATCCAATCCTTAAAAACGAATTTACAGTCAAATAAATCCAAAAATGTCAAGGGGAAGAAACTTGTAAAAGAGAAGTAGACCTCTCAAGCCACCAAAGTTTTAATGAAAGAATATTCACCTGCATCTAGGGTAACTCGGGCTAGAAAGAGAAAATTACAAACCCAACAAGCTATTAGTGATTTACCTATAGGTAAAGATAATGAGAAAGACACTATTAGTCGAGGTAAGAATCCTAAAAAGGATGAAGACACTAACATCTATCATGATCTAGATATAAAGAGGGAATTTGATGAATATGAATATTACACCACAAGTCCAGTTTAGACTCCAGTCAAACAGAAACAACAATCTACGGGTAAGAATATTAAAAGGGGTAAAAAATAGAGTAAAAAGAAAACACATGTATCTAAATGCCCTATAAGGAATTCCACCAGAGCTGCCAATAAATTTAGACTGAATTCAAAAGCAATGTTTCATCCTTCCATCAAGAAGGAGAATCTTATAATTATAGAATATAATTCAAAGGATTGTAAGAAGGAGATCAAAAAACATGCAGCGGCATCTTCTTTACACATAACAGAGAAGAAATCTAAGAACTTGAAGAAGAAACAAGAAAAGGGAAAGAATATTTCACAGTACTCCAGAAGACCTGTGATGAGAGAAACTACAAAATCAACTTCAATATTTGAATCTTTGTTTAAGGGCACAAGTGCAGTTTATGATGACATAAATGATCTTTTTCCATAACCAGACCAGATGCAAGACCTTACAGAAACCAAATATTCTAACAGCACTGAAGATGAAGACCTTAGTTCTAGGTTATCTTCTAAATATGTGATTAAATTAAGAAAAAATCAAGCTTTTATAGATCTGAATTTACATGCCCATGTAGAGGAATATCCAGAATTTAAAGTGAAATAAAGGAAGGAAAAAGATAGAGTAAAAGAGCTGGAGAGTATGATTAAGAAATTGAAGAAATAGAAATATTTTGTTGAGCGATGGAATGATAAATAGCAAGAAAAGATACAGGATTTAAAAAGGAAAAGAAAAGAACATAAAGGATTGCTTAAAGAGGTAAGATAATCCAATATAAGGTTATATTGGCATAATGTTGTGTTAACAACCAAGCTTAAACAGAGAGACACGAGGGCTAGTGCAGTCATCATACCATGATGATTCAAGAAGACTTTTCTTCAGTTTTTATTGTTCGATGTTATTGCTCAGAAAGTAAAGATGAACAGTTTGATTCATAATGCTTAGGTTCAAATGAAACTTTTTGATATCTCAGATGGAACAACCCAGCAAGATAGGGTTCCAATTTTCATGGGATTTTCCAATTTTGTAAAGATATTTCCTAATGTATATTTGGATTGGTTGTTGATCCCTCTACTATATAGGCATTATAGGTTCTCGTTTGAGCTAATTTTCCTAGGAAATAGGCATTGACATTATCCTATTACAAAACCGTAAACTAGAAAACAAGATCTACAGGAATGCTCAGTGTACTTTAAATAGACACAGGAAAGATTGTATGAGGGTCGATTAGTTGGGAATTCAAGGGCCTTTTTTGTAAAAATCCATTGTAAGACAAGTTTATATTCCATATTGATACTAAATGGCAAAGGAATGTTGATGTTCAGATCCTCTTTCATATCTTATTCTTTTTCTTTTCTTACTTGAATTCATTTATTCTGTTGCAATGCATTTGATTTCTTGATGTTAAGTAACACAGTGAACACTTTGTTGTTTTTTGTTTATAATCAAGATTGTCTTCAAGTACATGTTCTTGTTTCTCAATAACATTTTGAAATAAGAAATCCATATGGGAGTTGACAAACTAGATACTTTCATACATTCCCTTATTTATTTACTTTATTTCTTATCTATTAAAGTGACTACTATTTACTAAATTAGTGGGATGTTTTCTTGCTTTTACATTTGAGTTATGTGTTTATTTTGAATCCTTGAACCAAATTTCAACCATTTTCTAAAACCCTATTCAGAAAATCCTTAAAAATACCATTGCAATAACCTGATGATGTCCTAGCTTGCCCTCTCACAGTCAAGTGCAACTTTAAGGACTAACACAAGGTATGAGTGGAACTATGCCAATGAATATTCCCTAGGATAAATGCACAAGCCTTCAAGTTTGGAGCCAAGATAATCATCATAGATCAAGTTATATAGGTGTTGGAGATGATAAGTGCAAGTATCCCAAGAACATGTAAGACATGGAAGAGAGCTAGATCAAGATGTGTTTTTAATATGAGTGTGTACTTACAATATATGGTTTCAAAGATAAGTTGATTGAAGGGAATTCAAAATATTTTACAAAAATAAATTGAATCTTTAAAAAAATCAAGGGAATGACCTCAAGGCATAGGTGTATGTTAGGTTATCCACTAAACATAGGCCGATTCATACAACAAGGTCATACCACCCATGTTGACTCAACACTATGGATTTTTCAACACCATGCCATGGGTTTTTAAGCCCAAAATGTTGACCCTATTCTACACATCACGTAACACATGGAAGGTACCCCCTTTAGAAACCCATGGTACACTCAATAACAAGAAATAAAAAAGGGGTAAGGAGGTTTGACTCATGCTTAAATCTACAAATAGCAACCAAAAACAAATTTGGGTTATCATATACTTGTGGTGAGGCATCCTGAGTGATTATGGACCCAATAAAGGGTTTGTAACCCAATTGAACCCATAAACTTAGGAAATACCCCAACAGAGTGCCACATGGGTCAAAGTGAACTGAAACAATAACCAAGAGTTAGAAACTAAGATAGAGATGGTAGTCTTGGATCTTACCAAAGCACTAGATATCCCCAAGAGGTCATACGTTGATGTAAACGCGTTGTGGCCTGCCGATCTAGAATCATTCTTAGGAGCCGAATTGGCTCTTGGGTCCTTGCAGAACCTATGGATTTCATACATGGGCCCTTTGTTTCTGGCTTATAGTCCCCATAAAACCCACTTGGAGCTTATACTAGCCCCCTTTTTTCTTTGACTTAAACCACATGCACTAGCCTTTTTTTCCCAACAGAATCAACATATGACCTCGGGCTAGAACCAAGTGCTTAGCTGAAAGGAGCTATTCAGAGCTCCAAGAATCTGACGCTCTGGAGGATTCACCAAACTTCACACTCAAATCACTCGGAGTGGTTACTGATCGAATCCAGTCATAAAACAATGTTGACCGATGGGTGTAGGTTTTACCCTAATATCCTTCCACTCTCCCATCATTTTAAATGCCAGATATAACATCTGACAGGGATTCTCCTCCCTCCACGATATATGACTGAGATATAATCCAAGACTCCAGGCTTCAAATTTTCCACGCTCCAACAAAAATCATCGAAACTTACCCTGACAGCCAAATCACTTAACCACTGAAAGCTCAGGAATCCTGAGTCTTGGACTTTAAATAATCGTATGTGCACTCCTTGCGCTTACTCTATGTAGACTTTCACTATCCCTTATGATATTGACCAGTTCTGGTGTGCCCACTTGGCACACTCATCCTGAACTTGAAACTGAGTTCTTGCGCACTCCTTGCGCTGGATTTTTAGAGTTCTCTAATAACTTTGATGTGCACTCCTTGCACAGCCTCGGGAGCCAAGAACACTTAGAAATCCACATAGAAAGTGAATTCTATCTATTCTTGAAAAGGGAACATAATTTCACTCATGGAATTCATAGACATTCAGTGAACATTCAGAAGACAAAATAACACACACATAGATACATATGCAGGAAAATATGATTTTCAATTAAATCTAAATGCATTTACAATGTTTACAGTGTTTACAAGACTGGACTTCAACAAAGTATCAGTTCTTCTCCTCTCCTCCTCTCATGAACTCTCCTAATCTATCCATAGATAATTAATTTGATCCTCATACAAAAGAGGGGATTCTCGAGCCTTCCTCACCTAATACATTAAATTACATTTAATTGACAACTCATCTGGATCACATCTATATTCATCTACCTGCCAGCCATTAAAGGTGACTTACATTATCCTTACACAAATTCAATGGCTCTTCCTTTCTCCATCCTTACAATCTTAATTACATTAAATTTTGGATTTAAAACCAAAATGAGAAGATTGTGCCTCTCTCCTCAGGATCTTCTCCATCCCTCATGTGCTGCTACATTGGTTGTTGACTTGGATGTTGAGTGGGAGCGATGATCTTTCATCATACTCCTCTTATGAAAAAATCATGATCTCATTCTCATGGCTCCTCTACTACTGTTATTGATATCCTCCTGGATTCAAAAATTCATTCTGGAGCTCCTCATCTTCTCCTCTTCTCTTTTATTGTTGTTGTTGTTGTCCTGCTGCTACTACAAGATCTCCTCCTAGTTTCCAAATATTATGTTGCAGGGCTCCATTAATATTGACACTGCAGTCTCCTCTTGTCCACCTCCATATGTTTCTAACTGTCTCCTTTGTTGACCTGAGTATCAACTTCCTTATCTCTTCAATATCCATGTCCGGCTTATCCATGGGTTGTCTCCTCTCCTATAGTCTACTCTGTTGCTGTTGCATCCCCTCTTCTTCATCAAATTCTAACTTGACTTATTGGATGAGCCTCCTCTGGTTCATTATTCTTTCTTCCAGAGATTCAAGTTCCTTGCAGAGATAAAAAAAATCCATGTTGTATGCTTCCTCTTCTACTACAGATTCCAATTCTGCAATTATCCTTTATTCTTTTCCCTTGTTGCAATCTATGAGAATTTCCACTAAATTATCTTCTTCTCTCCTCCTCATGTCTTCCAAAATGACGGGCTTTGTGGGTTGTCTTTCAACCTCCTTACAAGCATCATATTCATTGGCCTTTCCTCCTGGGCCCTTTCCAAGAGGTACTCTTATCTCCCCTACCATTAGAACATGGTTATGGTCTTTTATTCCCTTCAAATTTTGGGAAGATGTCTCTCCTTGTTCCTCCTCTTTCATCTCTTGAGAAGATTTCAGTGTCTATTCCTTCTCCTTTTCCTTGAAAGTCTCTGTTGGATGTCATTCTTCTTATGCACCTCCAGTTACACATAAACTGTTAGTTTTTAAAACATTTGGCCCAAAGGCCTGTTCTCTAGATGCCTCATGCATCACCTCCTCATGTGAAATACATGCACTGGCCTCTGATGGGATTCTTGGTAGAGATATGTTAATCCCCCCAATGATTAGAATGCACCTTTGATCCTCCTCCTTGAGAGTTGAAGTATTCAACTTCTCATCATCTTCATTCATGCAGCTTGCAACCCCACATGAATCTTCATGCTTAATATCATGAGGATTCTCTCCTGCCTCTCTCTCCTTCTCTCTCAGCACTCTTTGTTGAACTGAACTCTCCTCTAAGTTCTTGAGACTCTCAGATAGTCTCATCTTCTCATTTCCCTCCTAGAAATATGACTTTTCCTTTCTACACTCCTGGAAGTTTATGAGATCTTCACTTGATCTCTCTTCACCATGTCCATCAACTCTTTCTCCTTTCTCTGGTTTACATATGTAAAACATATTCTCCTGTGAGTCCTTGAGACCTTCTACTTGCCTCAGCCACCTCCTCAAAACTTGTTTTTGCCTCCTAGAAATCAATTGTTGGATAGGCCAATTCACCCTCTTTTTCATGGGCCATTCATATCTCCAGCTCTCTTTCTCTTGTTGTTACATTCTCTGCCATTGCAACATCAATTTGTTGAGCTCCTCTTTGATCTCCTTGAGCTCTTTATCCATCTCCTCTTAATTCATCTTCTTCTAAGTTGCTTCCATGGCACTCTCTCTCCATTCCTCTCTAAGCTACAATCAACCTCTGCTAAGCTTCTCCTTGCTTAGCATATGGGTTCACATGTTGGAACCTCCTCTAATATTTTACACTCCTATTGAGTGTAGGTGCACACCTTGCTCTCACTCCTTGACTTGAGCACTCCTTGCTATTTTGTTGGTGTACTCTATCTTCTCACTTTAAGAGCTCCACAGGCTCTTTTCTGCTCCAAGAATGCAACTGGTTATTTCCTTATTTCAACCCACCTGGTTGTCTATTGTCCATTGCACACCTACAAACAATATTTAGGTAGAGCTCTCATGCATTGTCTTCTCCTTCCTTGTCCTATTGTCTGTAGACAAAATCTCGCTTTGATACCACCTAATGAAAATGTGTTGCGACCTCCCGGTCTAGGATCATTAACAGGAGCCAAGTTGTCTCTTGGGTCCTTACAGAACCCCTGGATTTCACACACGAGCCCTTTTTTTCTCAGCTTGCAGGCCCCACAAAACCCACTTGGAGCTTATATTATCCCCCTTTCTCCTTTGACTTAAAACACAGGCACTATGCTTTTTTTTTCCCGATAGAATCGACATATGACCTCGGGATAAAACCAACCACTTATATGAAAGGCGCTATTCGTAGCTTCAGGACTTCGACGCTCCGAAGGATTCACCAAACTTCACACTCAAATCACTCGGAGTGGTTACCGGTTGAATCCATTCATAAAGCAATGTTGACCAACGGGTGTAGGTTTTAGCATATCCTTCCACTCTCCCATCCTTTTAAATGCTAGTTCTAATGGTTGACAGGGATTATCCTCCCTCCACAATATACGATTGAGATCTAATCCGGGACTCTCGGCTTCGAAGTTTCCGTGCTCCAAAAAAAATCATCGAAACTTACCCGGATAGTCGAATCACCAAACCGTTGAAGGCTCGGGGATCTAATGGTTCTTGTTATCCTTTGATCAATGGCTAGGATTTACTTTAGAATTCGGAGCTTCGGGATTACTCTCTTCCAAATAACAATGACCAACTCACCAGATATTCAAATTGTCAAACTGTCGAAGGCTCAAAGATCTAATGGCCCACATTGCACCACTTGATCTACGGTTGACGTTAATTTGTGACTCCAGGCTTCGGGGTTTTCTCCTCCAAACAACACAAGGACCAATCTTTCCCGCAATTATGAATCATCGAATCGTGAGATCTACGACTCATGTTCTCTTATGTTGAGATCCAACAACTGAGATCTGATCTCCTTTTCCCGCGTTTCTCCTTTTCTCTCTAGGCTTCCTTCTTGCAAGATCTGGCAACCCAGATCTATTTCCATAGCCAATCCAATGGTTATTGTAGATTTCTCCTCCTTCGCATATCTACCTTCCCTTCAACATGGGATTTTTCAAGTTTTAAAGGTTGCAGACTTCATCTTCTCTTGCAGGGTCGACTCCTTGGAATTTTCTTGCATTCTACGAAACATTATCCCTCTTGAGCTTTGAACTTATAATAAGTTCTCCTGCGCACTCCTTACACTAGGTTATTGCCCCTCCTCAGCTTGTAATTTCTATGAAATTTAAATGGGTTTGGCCCTTCTCTCCTTCTACAAAGTCCTTCCCTGACTTCTTCTCTACGCATTAATATTGTGCCTCCCTCCTGAGCTTATTAACATTGTTAAAGTGTTCCTTCAACACCCTCCTAGCACTTTGTGCTCTTCCTCCTGAGATTTACCAGCACTTTGACGAAGTGTTGGATTCGTGCAACCCTTGCACTCGCTCTCCCGAGTCTTGGACTTTAAAGAATCGTCTGTGCACTCCTTGTGCTTACTTTGTGTAGACTTGCACTATCCAATATGAGCTTAACCAGTTCTGGTGTGCCCACTTGGCACGCTCCTCCTGAACTTGAAACTGAGTTCTTGATCACTCCTTATGTTGGCTTTTCAGAGTTCTCCAATAACTCTGATGTGCATTCCTTGCACAACCTCGGGAGCCCAGAACACTCAAAAATCCACACAGACAGGGAATTCTATCTATTCCTGTAAAGGGAACATAATTGCACTCATGAAATTCACAGACA
>CBVK0100262178.1:0-14966 GCA_900067695.1 Picea abies
AATTGTGAAAATCTACACAGTATGTATACAAAAGAAAACTTATGGCTTTTCAAAATATCCTACACAGTATGTATTTAGAAAACTCATGTATTATGACTAATTGTGAAAATCTACACAGTTGAGATTTTCAAATTTTAAAACTTAAAGATAAGAATAATTTTGTGAATAAATTCAATTATGTTCTTAGGTTGATATTAAATCAAGAACTAAAAACTCATGGTTGATGACTAACTAGTGAAAATGGTTGATGACTAACTAGTGAAAATGGTTGATGACTAATTACTGAAAATCTATGGTTGATGACTAACTACATTACGACTAACTGTAAAAATCTACACAGTTAGTGACTAACTACATTATGACTAACTGTAAAAATCTACACAGCCTCAAAATAAACAATTTTGAATTTTCATAAAACATAAAGAATAATTTTGTCTAACTACATTATGACTAACTGTAAAAATCTACACAACCTCAAAATAAACAATTTCAAATTTTCATAAAACATAAAGAATAATTTTGTGAATAACTACCATTATGCTCTTAGTTTGACATAAAACCCAAAAGCTGAGCAATAATTTGGTGAATGACAATAATTGTGCCCATAATAAACCAAAAACTGAGTGCGCATGATCACGAAAGAACTGATAGTGTTACATTCAAGACTGCGGGGAAGGACTCTCAACGTGGAGAGATATGCATATTTTAAGATGTACAGGGATTTTCATTCTTAACAAAGTTTTGACACTTCGTGCAAGTCTCAAACATGAACATGGTTAAACCTCTCTGTATTGTTGGATTTGGCTTAACCTTATTTCAGTTATAAAAGACATCGTGCAACTCTCGAACATAGTATATAAGCAGGTGTCCATGGTTTCCAATTTAATAAGCAAATTTTTATTCATAGCAAAGTTGGTACCATGTATTCTAGCTTCTAATAAAAAACAATCGTAGATCGTAAATGCTCTGAACACGTTGAAAATCGGGTCTTACTGGAGGACACGAACACAAGAACATGGAAATGATATTCAGAAAAATGCCCATTGTACCTAACGATAGCAATGACGAGAGAAAAATAACAGCTTTGATGCTGGAGTTCACAACTCGTTTTCTCATACATTTCATGTAGCCGCATGCATGTGTTTCTCATCGGTCCTGGAACCTTCGATCGTGTAAGATGCGGTCAATGTCTAACGAGGCAATGGGTAATGTTGAGTCAAAGCCAGCAGAGATTCCAATCGGTGGAATCTGCTAATATTTCATGTTGAAAACAGTGGCATGCTTGAGAGCCATAGTGATCCCTGCTACTGATCCTATGGCAGCAACCAGAGTTACAAGAAGGCAGACTAAGCTAAGGAACTGCAGGAAGATCCATTTTCGACTCCACTTTTTAACACTGGTTTGAACAATATACATTTCAACGGGAAAATAAACCGTGAGTGGCCAGAATGACATGGCACCGATAAGCCCCATTATGGCGTTGAAAAATGGCAGAAGCATTGCAATCAGACTCGTCGACACCACAAGTGAGCTCCTCAGTAACAGACGAAAAATTGTGAACCGAACCGATCCACGAAATGGAAACTTTATAGTGTAAACCCTATGGACAAAGCCACTCATTTTCCATCTACCACGAACCCAGTCTTCAATTACTGCAAATACAGGCTGAGAGAAAACCTGCCAAAAAACCAGCAGTAAACCGATAAGCTAATCCAGTGGAAATTGAATGGTAATGAACAAGGTAAACATGCAATACCAAGATACCTGATATGCACCCACTATGTGAATAACTATGCAGAGGTTACCAATGTCAATCAACCAGAATGGTTCGTAGAATCCAAATCCAGTTAGCATATTTCCAGGAGCATCATTCCCGAAAGCTGCATACCCTACCAAGCCTATGGACATGTAGAAAAGCGTCGTCACACTTAGTCCCATTTTAGTTGCCTTTTTCATTGTTTTGTTCTCCGGCGGGGGAGATTTCAGGGTATCCTGTGTAATGCAAAATTGCAGAGTCAGCAAGAGAAATAACAACATTGGCCACTTACATGAAAAGAAATAACACTACTAGCACTTACCTGTATTTCAATAAGAACAGTTGAAAATGAGTAGGAAAAAGCCATGTTGCCCAATGCTTGGAACATATACCAGGTTTTCTTTGCTGGTGAAAGTTCAACGATAGGTACTCCCATTAGGCTTCCAGAGAGATGTTTTCTACCTGCAGGAATCCTTAAATTGATTTCCTGTTAGTGTACTTCTTATTCATAGCGAAATCGAGAGAAAATGGAGTGAATCAAAAAATACTACGCCTATAACTGCAGTTAGATTTGACGAGAAAATACAAGCACAGATATTAAAACAAGACAAACCTGCAACTTTTGCTATGCTAAGACCGAGCCCAATAGAAGAGTATGCAAAAGACATAATGGCTGCAACGATTGAAAGCCACGAAATTTCCTCCAAACTCGGTAGCTGAGACAATATAAGTTCTAGCACACCAAAGATAATCATATATAGATTGCCTGATATACGACAAGGGGCATTCTTCCCTCGTTCATGAAAGCATCCCGCCTTTTTTATTGCCCTGTTACAAATCAAAATAATCTCAGCCTAACAAAAAAAATATCCGCAAACCATTTAAGCAGATACAGGATGCTGTTAGGCCACAATTTATGCTTACATCATGCTGGTAGCTGCCGTAATTGTGTAACCAATTAGACATCCGTAAAGATTTGAATATTGAGCCCACATACATAGCGAGACCTTATAGCCGCCTAGTGCAAAACCCAATATATCATAGAGCTGAATTAGTATGAATGTAAAGCAAAAAACTTCAAAAGGACCGGAGCAGAGCATAGCATGTTATTCATGGAGTTGTTTGGGAACAACCTAGAATGGCCTTCACAGCATCCCTGTATTTGTAGTTCCTGGCTCCAGTGACTGGGTGAGGTGACCTATAGCAATCTGTAAGTAGAATAGCACTGTAATATGTAACCCACGAGAAAGCCAGGAGAATGGGTGTCCCTAGAAGCCATCCAAGCTGAGCAACACTCCATGGCAAAGATAAAACTCCTGCACCTATTACCGCAGTAATCACATGAGCTGTTGCAGTCCGCACATCCCCTATGACCAAAAAGTGTTTTATTAATCCCAAATAATATATTCAAAAAATCCAGCCCAAGAAACAAACCTCGACCCACTACTCCAGGCCGGATTCAGCGCATTTTCAACGATGAAATAATATTTAAAACAAGCAATGGGTACCTGTTCTAACACGCCCATCGTCAGAACTAATATCATGTTGTTTTTCACTGTCGTGGCGTCCAGCCTCTACATTCATAGCTGTAATGTCGGTCAGCTCCTCCATCCTCGCGAGTTAAATGTTCCCCAAATGTAGAAATGGCTTGAGATGCATCTGTTGTTCAAACCGACAGTTTCGCATCAGTATTCAAACTTTGATCCTGAAAATCATGTCCTGAAACTGAAAATGAAAATCATGTCCTGAAACTGAAAATGTTCAGACTATTACAATGCAAATGTTAACCAGCTCATATTATTGACTAAACAGAAACACATATGAAAAAACGGAATCATCGAAAACAGACCATATTTGAGAATGGTAGAAAATAGACAAACATATACAACGAACAATATACAGTAATAACACAACGCAATGTCAATGGAGAATTACCAGCGTATCTCAGAAATCTCAAAAGTAAACATGGCTGAACATGCATTTACCAGAAAGGAAAAGAAAAATGGGTTAGGTCTTTCATATCGGAGCAAAATGCGTGATCACAAAAAAATCGTTACCAAAGTAAACGGAGGACTCATGCCATCAATTCTGGGCGGTCGTTACAATTGGTGTTTTGGCGTTTTATAATCGTTTTGCTGTGACCTAATTGAGACAAAAGAAGGTTGTCTGGATTCCTTCAACGCTGTGGAGCTTCCCAAAGAAGGTAGTGCTACCTCGAATTTGTTTCAATGGCCATGTGGCAAACAACATGACAAGCGACCTGGGAATTTCCGCGACCGTACGACAGGCCGAGTCTCGTTCATGCCAAAAAATAACTGCACCCCGTAATAACAGTTGGTTACGTTATTGTATACGGCACCGAGATATGCGCAAATCTACATACAGTGTATGTGGACGCATATATTGTTACTAATGCTCCATCTGAGTTATTTATGGGGCAGTCTATTCGTGCAGTCATCGTTCTTTTTCTGTGGGTTAGCTCGCCCGAATTTAGCTGGTCAAAATTGGCGATTAATAAATAGTTTGTTGAGCAGGTTTTAATGCTGTGGTAGGTGATCGTTGGATATATTTCGGTGTATATACCAAGACAATTTGACGGTAGTCTTATTGATTGTGTAGTCTTATTGATAGTTTTACTAAAATGTCATAGGCTAAATGTTTTACTAAATTACTATTTTTGGGGGGGACATTTGACCGAAAATTAAGTGATAAATTGTTGGAATCATAGATTTAAATGATTATTTCTATATAATTCGACTCTCCCACTTAAATGGATTTTGACCAACAACAAATAGTGATTCATATAAATTTTCATTTAGTAGAATAGCTAACTAACACCATTCAAAATAATAATGAAATTTTGTGATTTCCAAAATTTTGATATTGTATGTCTTAATCTATTGGAAACAATTTTATAATATAATTTCAACATTGTAATTTTAATAATTAATTAAAAAACAATAAAAATTTTGTAAAATTTGGTATAAAAATTAATTTTGAAAATAATAATTTTAATAATGGAATTTTGTTATTTTCAAATTTTTAATATCGAGATGCATTTTTATATCTTAGTCTATCATGAAATAATTTTATAAGACAATTTCAACCATCAAAATTTATAATTAATTGATGAAAGTTATAAAAAATAATGATTTTAGTATTGAAATTTTGTTACTTATAAATTTTAATTGGGTCTAATGGTTAAAGATATGTGTTTCTTCATTACAAGTTCAAATCCAGAGGGGGGCAATGTATGTATACATCGGTAGACTTTAACAATGAAATCATTGTCTGGAGGGGGTCTCTTGTTGTTGGCCCTTGGTTATGGAAGAAAGCGAAGATTAAGGAAAGAAGGTGAAGTACGAACTCCACGGAAAGCACATTGACGGAGATTGGGTCAAAGTGGTCAAAGAAGCAGAAAAGAAGGAGCGAAGTAAGGGAAAACGAATCGTTGAACGAGAAGATCGAGGAAGACAAATCAGCAAGGAAGATGGATCATGGACAACTCAACAAGCAGAAAAAGTCATCAACGATTGCTTTGGAGCACCTCACAGGAAAGAAGGAAAGACATGCTGGCGAAGCCCTGAAAACGTGGGTCAAGTTGACCTAGGGTTTTGGGATCTAGGGTTTTGACACCTAGACGTTTGTCATTGTAATGTATAAATAAAGATCGAGAGGAGTGAGGAAAGGTTCGTTCAAGGTTGTTCATTGTTGGTCGTTCCAAATTCGAAGAGGATTGTATTGTTGATGTCGAGTGATTATTGTTGTTGTGTAAGGAGAGTATTGTATTGTGAGAATACTGTTGTGTTGTAAGATCCTCAACTAGGTGCAAAGATCAATCCTGCAGTTGGGTGCGCGGGGAGGGGAGAGAAGAAGAGAAAGAGAGAGAGATCTGCAAGCTAAGTGTGCAGATAGAATTGTATGTTTTCATATAATATCAAGAAACGCAATTATGTGGATGTAGCCCTAGGGAGAGGGTGAACCACATATATCTTGTTGTTCTGTGTGATTGATGTTATGTTCTTTTTCTTTTTGTTATTTTGTTATTACATCATTGTGTTAGATCTGAGACATAGCTCACGCAGTAGGCCTAAAGGAGATAAAGAATAACTAGATCTCTGTGTGTTGTTCCTTTGAATCCATTTGCATTTCCTCTGGTTGTAGACACATGTGCCCTGCAACCCCCTACTGCTACTTCGGGTGAGAGTGCATATGCTTCACAGGTTTTGCCGAAAGGGCCAGTAGTTAGGGCTTGTTGGTGTGTTGTTAGAGTTGAACCCTAGGTCTTCCCCTGTGCCAACAAATGGTTCCGTTGTCGGGACCAAGATCTTCTTGAGGGAATGTCAAGGTGGTTTCCATCAAAGACAAAGATTCGGAAGTGGATAGAAGAACAAGAAAAGGACTTCGTTGAGGCTTAGAATAAAAACCTTAATCTTAGCACAGAGGATTGGTTGGGAAGGTGTATCTTTACTGATATACACGAGATTTTCTTTGGAGGAATTTATAAGGAGTTGTACGAGTGGTTAGCCAGATTAACATATACCCAATTTGAGATCAGATCTAGACCACCTGTGGTTTGGACGTCGATGCTGATCAAGATGGTAAAGAGAGTTGATAATGTCATGTCAAGAGTAGTAGATCATTGGTTTGATAACACTATTGGAGGGTACATTACCGAGTTTGCTATTGACAAAGTAGAGTCATATAGCCAAGTAGAGAGATATTTCTTTAAGGGATCGAGAGGAAAATTTTTACACTTTTTGAAGTTGAAGATCAAGATGCTATTGCATGAGAAGAACATCTTGAAGATACAGTAAGTGGGTCAGATCGAAAAGCTAATGTTCAAGAACTCAGATAGCGACAACGACACAGAGGTTGGACATATGCGCAGTGGGAGAACCTTCAGAGAGGTTCCTCTAGTAAATCTGTTTGAGCAGAGCCACGAACCACTAGCATAGGACGAAGGGTTCTACAGTGGATAAGAAGAAGAGATATTGAACGAGGAACAGTTAGGATCCACTGGAGCAGAGGAAGAGAAGGCTGAAGAACCTCACCAAGAAGAATCAGAAACTTCATGAACTGCACTGACTGTCGAAGTAAGTCCTATTAATCCTCCTGTTGTTTTAGTAGTGTTAAGTAACCAGAGTAGTCAGAGTTACCAGAGCACTCAGAGCACTGTTACCAGTAGTTCAGTACATACTCAATCAAGAAACCTAGGAAGATCTATGGCAGATGAAATGAGGCTACCTATCTGTAGAGGAGATGGATCTGAAGATGTTGATCAACATTGATTTTTATGCTAAGTTGTATGGAGTATTAAGCAAGTCAATGACAAAGCAGTTAAGAGAGCTTAGTTTAGTACTACCTTGAGAGACCGTGCACTGAGTTAGTATATGAAGTTTTCTACAACGACTGCACAACCTAAACCGTTCAACACCATCAAAACTGCGTTGAGCACAGAATTCAAGAAACCCAAGTCAGAGTTGCAGTGCATTACCGAACTAAAAGAAATCAAGAAGAGAGTAGTTGAACCTGTTTGGGAGTTTGATCAAAGGCTTAAGACCTTGACATGTCGGTTGAGTTTTCATATCCCAAATGAGCAGAACAAGGTATGGTTCATTGTTTCCCTCTTACCACACATCAGAGTTCCTCTAATTCAACAGAAGGTTGTTTCGCAGGCTGAGGCATTGGAGATTGCCATGAAACTAGAATCAACCCCTATGGGAGAATCCAGCTCAGGTATGAGTCAAATTTTGAGTCAGCTAACTATCTTATCTCTACAGGTCTAAGATATGAAGAAAGAAAAAGGAAAAGATAGAAGAGAATACATTTGGTCTATTAGATGTAAATCAGAGGGCCATGATAAGGAGCATTATCCCCTATTTCATGAGTACTTGGCCTCTGGAGCTCCAAGCCCTTTGAAGCAGGTTACTCTACCCTGGTGTGAGGTATGTAGAAATAGACATCGCCTTGGTGAATGTTATTACATGCAAAAATATGTCCAGACACCTAAAAACCTTTACTGCACATTCTGTAAATCTGTGAGGCACGATGAGAAAGATTGTAGGGATTATGACCTCTTTCATGAAAGATCAAGAGATACATATAGGATTCAAGGCGAAGTACAACAGGAAGGAAATGCTACATAGTTTAACTCTCCAGGAAGAGGAAAATTCAACCCTCGCGGTGGATTCAGAGGAAGAGGACGAGGTGGAGGCATGGGTCGAGGTCGAGATCAGATCATTTGTTATAATTGCACACAACTAGGAAATTTGGCAACGAACTTTCAGAACCATTGTACCACTTGCAACTACTGCAACTCATTTGAACATGTTATTGAAGATTGTCCAGCATTGTTAGCAAAGCTCCAGGAAAGACGAGGAGGAAACCAACAAGTACAATTAATCTCAGTAGAACCTCAAGGAGAGGATCCCAGAGTCGTTGTTATCACTAGAGGGGGCATTGTTACAGGAGAAGACAGAGTAACCCTAGGGAATACTACAGAAGAATCAAGGGTTAGAAGAGATGCAGAGAAGACACAAGTGTTTGATCCGAGGGAAGAAAAGAAGACATTTGAAGAGGCAAGAAAAAAATTTGGAAGAGATCGGGTTTCTTCATCAAAGACACAACCAGAAGTGCGAGAATGTGGAATTCCTTTGGCATTTGATCAGTCTGCTTCACTCGGAGAAGGAAAAGAGGTAAGCAAGCTTATGGAATTCTTATGTACTTGCATTAATTTGATTAAGGATGAAAGAGTTGTACAAGAACTACAAAATTTGATCAGACAGTATGAGATCGGTAGGGTAGACCCTCTGCTGAATAGAGCAGCACATCAAGTATCCAGAAAGAGAAGGACAAATAAGGAATTACACCTTAATGCTCAGATTAGAGATTATGACATAGATTATGTGGTCCTCGAATTAGGGTCAGAAGTCAATGTTATGACAAAGAAGACCTGGGCACTAATGGGAAGACGTAAGTTAATTTATTCCCCTATCAGACCTAGGATGGCTAATCAGCAGGCAGTAAGCCCCTTTGGAATACTGGAGCATGTCCCTGTGGACATCGATAGGGTAAGGACGTTTGTGGACTTCGAGGTGATTGAGATAATTGACAATAGTTGTCCTTATCCTGTGTTGTTAGGAATTGATTGGGCTTTCATCAATTCCATTGTTGTTGACTTAAACAAAAGAAGAATGACATTTGAAGGTGATGGCCTTAGGGTCATTACACCTCTTGATCCTGATGAAGGTTGCAGATACACATAATCCATCAGAGAAGAAGATTGTGCTTATGAACTAGAGAACATATATAAATTGACAGCAATACAATAGGATTATATTAATCCTACAACAAATGGGAATTTAAGCTGGCGAAGTGACAACACATTCTCATCAGATTCGGAAGAAGCACTAGAGAACTGGAAGAACAAAATGTATGAAGTTTCTACGAGAAGGTGTGCTAGATTGACCAGGGAAGTTCACTGGATTGGCACAGAAGTAAGTAATTTACCCACATTTGATGGTTTAAATCATTTAGAAACTTTCTTGTCAGAATTTGAAGAAATTGTACCAGTACAACAATGACTATTGACACTGGATGAAGCTTTAAAAGAAATGCCAGCGAGATGGTGGAGAACACACAAGAAGAACATTGTGGAATGGGTGCAATGTTTCACTTTGATGACAGTGTTCTTTTCAGAACAATTCGAAGGGTGTGAAGTTCGATACACGGGTCAGTGTTGTCTAAAGGACCATGTGTGAAATTGTGAGAAGGCCTTGTGCAGCATTCCTCGGGATCAGTGGGTGCATAAGTTGATTAACACCTTGGACACAATGTTATCAATCGGTATCTTCAAGCAGAACTGTGACTCACCACTGCAGATTGGTACGGTATGACTCAGAACTTTGTAGCTACATTTTTATTTGAAAGTCAATACCCCACAGTAGATCAAGCTCTGCAAGTTGTAAGACAGAAAGTCTTTGAGGAGGCACCTAGCCTCCCTATTGAGAAAGAATAGGATGAATGGACTGTACCTCTTCAAAAACTGCAAGGTTGTTACAATATCAATGTTGATGAAGACGATGATCCTAGGAATGTGATCATTGCAAAAACAAAAGGAAAGAGAGACATAAAAGGACCAGGAGTCAAACTACCTTTTAATGGATAGCTAATCAAAATCAAGAAAGTTAATATTAGGATAAAGAAAGCACCTAAGCTCGCAAACTTTGGATATTATTGGGATGATGCCACTATTGAAAAGATCACATAACTACTGCATGAATATTAGGACTTGTTTCCAACCAAGTTCATCGACATGAAGGGAATTAAAGGGCCCATGGGAGAGATGAAGATCCCCTTGAAACCAGATGCAAAGCTAGTCAAGTAGAGACCCTGAAGCTTGAATCCCAAATATAAACATAAAGTCCAGGTTGAATTGGACAGAATGTTGGAAGAAGGAATCATAGAACATGTTGAAGAGTCAGAATGGATCAACCCTATGGTGGTCCAAGATAAGAAGAAAGGAGAGATCAGAATCTATGTAGACTTGAGGAAACTGAATGATGCATGTTTACATGATCCATTCCCTACACCGTTTACTAACAAAGTGTTGGATAATGTGGGAGAACGGGAAGTTTACTCCTTCACAGATGGATTTTTCAAGTTATCACCAGATCATGATTGCTAAGGAAGATCGCCATAAGACCACATTTGCAACAGAAAGGGGTTATTTCCAATACACGGTGATGCCTTTCGGACTGAATAATGCACCAACCATTTTTTCTAGGGTGGTGGTGATCCAGGTGGATATCGGTGGCCACCCACCTTTTCCGACTGGCTCAAAACAGTTTTCTGGTAATTTTGGCAATTTACTATTTTTAGTGGGTTTTAACTTTCGGGGCCATTTTGAGGGCCTAAACGAAGGTTTTTCAATATTGAGGTTCTCAATGATAGCTAAAGGCATAATTGAGCCCCCAATATGAATCTCCTCGATGATACCTTTCCAACGAGCTATCATACGCCTAAAACAGAGATCGTATGCAAAAGTTACGACCCCTGGAAGTTGATGTACTAACTTACTCGAACAGGGCCCACATGACTTTTGGCGCTTCATCTCCTAGGGTTAGGTTTTTGGATGTCTAGGGTTTTTGGCATTTCTATTTATTGTAAAAATGCCTTCAAAGCCTCATTGTAATCATCTTCACATCTCTTCTCAGAGATAAGCTGCCACCATTCTATCGAGTCTTTCACTCTGTATTTTACAATCTCTGTACATTTATTTCATTAATATAAATCATGTATTACTGTATATCTGTGTTTATGGTTGCATATCTGATATATTTTTGTTATATTATTGAATATCTGTGATATCTCTGTGCATTTGTTTATTATATCTCCGATCTCATTTCGTGCCAAAAATAATCCAGATCAGGTGGTCGAAGCATTCAAGGAAATTTTACATAAATTTTTGGAAGCATATTTTGAAGATTGGACTATTTTTAGCTTATTGGAAAATCATATTGAATGTTTAAGACTAATGTTGGATAAGTGCAAACAATGTCAAATTTCCCTAAACCTAAATAAGTGTATCTTCTTCTCGCCATTTGGGGTGTTGCTAGGCCATATTGTGTGTAAGCGGGGGTTGTTGGTAGATCCTTCCAAGATCGCCATCATTGTTGATCTACCTCCTCCTACTTCGGTTAGATAATTGTGCACTGCACTGGGACATACTGGATACTACAAAAACATCATCAAGGTCTATGCATAGAAAACAACACCCATGGAGAAGTTTTTAAAGAAAGATTGTGAGTTCCAATGGTCAAAGGAATGTCAGCAGAGCTTCGACACACTAAAACAAAAAATGGTAACTGAGCTTATTCTGGTTTTCCCAGATTGGAGTAAGGAATTCCATGTGCACGTCGATGCTTCATCTATTGCATTAGGAGCAGTGTTAGCACAACTAGGAGCAAGAGATATTGACCATCCGTTAGCTTTTGCTAGCAGAAAGCTCTCTACAGCTGAGATAAATTACACTACCACTGAGAGAGAAGGTTTAGCCATGGTGCACATGCTGCAAAAGTTTCAACACTACTTGTTGGGAGGACATTTTAAGATGTTCATTGATCACTCTACATTGAAATACCTAGTCAACAAGCCAGTGTTGGGGGGAAGAATATGCAGATGGCTACTGTTATTCAAGGAATATGATTTTGAGATTGTGGTCAAGCCAGGGAGAATGAACAAGGGACCTGACCATTTGTCTAGGTTAGAACATGGAGAGGAACCTACCAGTTTGGAGGATACACTACCAGATACACAGTTGTTGGCCATAAGAGAGGTTGATGATCACTTTGTCAAGATAGTTTAGTTCTTGTCAACAGGAATGGAACCTCATGAATATACAATAATTTAGAAGAACAACTGGTAGTTCGAGCTGCATATTTTTCACTTATAGCTAGACAACTTTATAAGATGGGACTTGATGATATCCCGAGGAGATGTGTTATGGAGGAAGAAAGACCACTAATTTTGGCAGAAGCACATGAAGGCATCGCAGGAGGACACTATGCAGGGAAAGCAACAACACAGAAGATTCTTAGAGCTAGCCTCTAGTGGCCCACTTTACACAAAGATGCTAAGGAATACTATAAAGCCTGCAATGTATGCCAAAGAGTTGGGAAACCTTCCAGAAGAGATGAGATGCCTTTATCACATCAGGTAACTTTACAGGCATTTGAGAAATGAGAAATTGATTTCGTGGGACCTATCAACCCACCAGGAAAGCACACAGGAGCGAGATACATTATCACTGCGATGGAGTATTTGACCAAATCGGCAGAAGCAAGAGAAGTCAAGGACTGTAGTGAAACTACAGCTGCGCGATTCATATTTGATGATATCATAAACAAATTTGGATGCCCGAAGATCCTTATGAGTGATCAAGGTACACATTTTATTAATAAGACTATTGAAGCCTTGACTCGGAAATTTGAAGTTCACCATCAGAAGAGCACACCTTACCACCCACAACCGAATGGTAAAGTCGAAACTTTAAATAAGATCTTGGAGACAGCGATGATGAAGATTTACAGTGTGAACAAGGATGATTGGGATTTGAGAGTACCAGCAGTGTTATGGGGCTACACAAACACTTGCAAGAAGTTGAAAATGCATACTCCCTTTAAGTTGGTTTATGGTCTAGAAGAAGTCGTGTAATGATCCCAAGCCATTATGCCAGGAACATCATGGTTTTGGGTGTCTTTTGAAACTTTTCTGGTTGTGGCATTTCGTCAAACACTTTGTTGATCTACTTGTTTAGATGTGTTTACTTGTAGGATGGCCTCTCGATTTCGGCCTTAGGGTTTTACTGATGTGTTTATATGTGTTTTGCAACAATAAACAAGAAGATACAATCATGCAACATACCTCAACCATATGAAATATGATAGACAAGCCAAAACATCTCACATCTGATTTTATTCATGAAATAGAAGAACCTGCTACAATGAAGATGTCGATCTAGAATGCTCAATAGATGGCTAAGAACATAGACAATAGAAGCTGCTACAAAATGCTCCAAAGAAGACTACAATAAGCCTCCAAAGGCTGAATATACCATGAATACCAATACAAAAAGATCTGGGCCATATGAAGTGTCAACCCCCAAGCTAGAAGATGCCACGCCCTGTTGAAACTATCAACCCCTACAATTTCGGCCCTACTGTCAAAGACCTCCAAATGCTACATTGAAGATGTCGAACAATAGATTGGGATGAGTGGAATCCTCTCCTAAAATATCAAGCCAAAATACCAAAGGAAACTCCTCCAAATGTTGAATCCTCCAATGGAGTTGCGCCCTCCTAAAACTATCACACCCTATAATTTCAGCCCTGATGAAGGAGACCTCCAAATGCTATGTTGAAGATGTCTAATGGTAGATCGGAATGAGTAGAATCCCCTCCTGAAATCTCAAACCGAAATACCAAGGGAAACTCCTCCAAATGTTGAATCCTCCAATGGAGATGCACCCTCCTAAAACTGTCAAACCCTATAATTTTGGCCCTGGTGAAGGAGGCCTCCAAATGCCCTAAAACTTGCTATAAAGATAGATCAGGACACTCCAAGTCACTATGTGAAGTCTCGGGGTCAGATCTGAAGTATAACCCCTCCAAACTGAATAGATATGAATCTCCAAAATGCCCTCCTTCTCTCCAATTCGTCCCAATGTTCTAGGAAATAATATGTACCATAGAACTCTCTAAAGAGGCACTATAAATCATGGCCAAGGCCCTGCAAGTAAAACCCAAGTGCTCAAATCTCCAAGGGATCCCTCAAACTCCTGCAACGAAACTTCCTTCAATAAATGGTGCGGCCCCCTTGCTGGAAAACCCCAATGGTGCGCCCTCCTTCTCTTCATGTGCTTGTGGATGGTGTAGAACCCTCCTACACTGAGTAGCTCTGGAAATAGAATGGTGTGGGAGAGTATTGTATCTCTGGGACCAATATTGGGACAATCTAGGTGGAATCTTTCACCATCGAATCGTCCTCTAGGGTTTGTTAAGTCAAAACCCTCAAAACCCCCAAGAGATGGGCCCTCTATCTAGAAGCTAGAAATCCAAAAGATAAACATACATGAATGAATGAGTAGAGGCACTTGCCTTTCCTTTATACTTTTTGCTCTGCTTGTCCCTCCAAAATGACTTTCATTTTATTAATATTTAATTAATTAATTAATTAACCTTTTTACCTCTGAAAAACACCTTATCTCTCCTTGTGGCTTCCCTGGCCACTGAAAGTCACTTCTCACCATCCCATCATGTAGTGTTGCTTCTCTCGATTCCAATGAGCTATTACATTGAGAGGTTCCTCCAAGTAATGTGCCCAAAATTACCTCTTCAGTGAATTCAATTAGCTTATAGCTCAAAATAGTCAAAATCATGGAAATAGTCGGAATGCAACGAAACCAAATCCAACCTATGCGGAATGGATCATAATGATGGAATATGATGAGCAATGTAAGTTGGACCCCACAATGCCTTTCAATAACCCTTGTACTCACTATAACCTCCATATGGCTACTCTAGTCATCATATACCTCTACACTGTGATGTAATGTCCCCCACCTCTTAGAGAGGTAATGAGGAGACTCAGTGGCCTGGGCACCCCCACTAGGTCATAGTCTCACACTAAAGGGGGGAAAAGTCAAGAA
>CBVK0100262179.1:0-13230 GCA_900067695.1 Picea abies
CTCTTCCGATCTCACGTTGGGAACAACTTCCCCTTCTAGATATGTGTCTGTTCAGTATATTATTATTATTTCTGGCCAACTTCTTCTCTTGGAGGCTAATAACCTAATATAAATTATCTTCTTGAGCTGACAAGACTTCTAGGATTATTAGCCAACTCATTAGGGTTTCTCTTGCTTCTCGGAGTCTTCTATTCTCGTCAGGTTCACATGTGGAGGTAAATGCCTCCCGCATCTACCATAATATCAACAGGGGTTTCATCGATGCCTCTACATCCTCAAGGTCCAAAATCCTGCACACTCAAGAAAATTGAGTCAATATCACATGTCCATGTCAATACAACAACATAACATGTCATCAATCCATAACGCCTCATAATCATAATCAAACGCCTAATAGTATAATAATATAGATCACTCGCAAGCAAGTTTCCTCAAAGAATAAGTTCGCTTAGTGCGTGCAAGAGTGAGATGTTACATACACCCCCTCTTGGTCTAAACTTCGGCCTGAAGTTTCACAATATATAAGTGCAAAAATAATGTGTATCACAGTGTCAAAAGTCTATCTATCAAACAAAAATGGAAACTATTGGCGCATATCATATGCATCCTCCCAAGTCACTGAGTGAGAAATATAGTTGTCCCACTAGACCTTGACCTGATCTACTGTTCGACGCCATAGTTGTTGAGTGCCATGATCCAGGATGCAGATCGTCTCAACCATGAGCGCCCCCTCGTATGATACCTGCAAGGAACTCATGTCAATAACATGTGTAGGATCATTAATATAATGTCTCAAAACAGATACTTGAAAAACATCGTCCATATGCCTCAAAGAATCAAGCAAGGCTAGTCGATAGGCCACGGACCCCTTTCTCTCCATAATCTCAAAAGGTCCCACGAGCCTAGGAGAGAGTTTATCTCTCTTTCCAAACTTTGTAACTATGGTCGACACGTTGCGCATCGGCATAACTCTTCTACTGATCATTTTCTTCTTTGATCCTTCATCTTATTGTTTTCATTTGCTCATCCATTTCTTC
This sequence comes from Picea abies, assembly GCA_900067695.1. NCBI lineage: Eukaryota > Viridiplantae > Streptophyta > Pinopsida > Pinales > Pinaceae > Picea > Picea abies. Next base: position 1,038 of record CBVK0100262179.1, read on the forward strand.
GATCGTTTTTGGTCCCACTAGGACCCTGTCCTCAAGCCAATCCCAACTCAAATGCGTCTGACATGGTCTCCCATAAAGGAACTCAAAATGTGCCATATTAATGGTGCTTTGGTAGGTGTTTTTATAAGTGAATTCTACCAATGGCAAGAATTCTTCCCAATGCTTTTGTTGGTCCATCATGTACATGTGCAACATGTCCTCCAAGGTCTAGTTCATTTGTTCAGTCTTCCCGTCAGTCTCTGATTGATACCCAGTACTAAAGTTAAGTTGGGTTCCCAAGGCCTATTGGAAACTATTCCAAAATCATCCAGTAAACATCGATCCTCGATCGTATATAATCCTCTTATGCGCGCCATGTAGCCTCACAATCTCACTGATGAAAACTCTAGCTATGTCAGGTTCCTGATATGTCGTACGCACAGGAATAAAATGAGCACTCTTTGTCAGAGTGTCGACTACCAAAAAAATCAAGTCATGTCTCCTTGCCGTCAGTGGAAATAAAAAAATAATATCCATCGAAATAACTTCCCATTTCGATTCTGGAATAGCATGTGACTATATTAATCTTGCTGGATGTCTATGTTCAGCCTTTACCGGCTGAAATTCTAGACATTTGGCCACATAGTTAACTATGTCTTCCTTCATTCCTTTCCAGAATAATAAGGGCTTAAGGTACTCCCTCATCTTTATGACTCCTGGGTGAGCCATGTACACTTCTCTGTGAGCCTCGTTTAGGATCAAACTCCGCAACTAGTTGTTCGGTGGTACATAAATCTGATTTTTAAACCTCAATAATCCATCGTCATCAAACATAAAGCCTTCAAATCTTGGTACCATGATTGTGTTTTGTCTGAAAAAATCCTCGACCTCTCTGTACCAGTCATCATCGCACTGTAAAGTTAGAATATTTTCACATAGATTCATCTGAAGAGGCAACACCAAAAATATGCGTGGTCTCCGACTCAATGCATCTGCCACTCAGTTCATTGTTCCTTTCTATGTAATAAATCTCAAAATCGTACTCGCTAAGCAGTTCCGACCAATGTCGTTGTCGCGCGTTCAGGTCGCTTTGCGTAAAGATGTGTTGTAGTCCACAATGGTCCATCTTTAGTTCAATTTTTCATCCAACAAGGTAGTGTCTCCAAACCTTCAAGGCATACACAATGGATAACAACTCCAAATCATGTGTTTCATAGTTCTCCTCATGCCTTCTCAGTTTCCTCGAGATGTAAGCGATCCCTCGACCGTCTTGCATCAAGACTCCGCCTAAGACTTCCTTGGATGCGTCAGTGCATACCAAGAAGTCCATGTCCATGTTAGGGACCATTAGTATCGATGTTATTGTCAAAAATTCCTTGAGCCTTCGAAATGATTCCACACATTTCTTGGTCGAAACAAACTTCTTGTTCTTCTTCTACAATTTCGTGATTGGATTTTCTATCTTCGAAAATACCTCGATGAACCGTCGATAGTATCCTGCTAAACCCATGAAGCTACGCATTGTCGGGACATTCATCGGCATAGTACATTCCATAATAGCCTCGACCTTTGATGGATCCATGACGATACCTTCGCTGGAGATGACATTCCCTAAGTAGTGAATCCTCAATTGATAAAATGAACATTTGGACAACTTCCCATAAAATTTATGCTCTCGTAGACATTGTAGTACCAAGTGCAAGTGCTCGTCATGTTCCTCCATCGTTTGGGAGTAAATCAAAATATCCTCAATGAATACTTGGAAAAACTTGTCCAAGTAATCACGGAACACCCCGTTCATCAAACTCATAAATACCCCTAGGACGTTTGTCAGTCCAAATGGTAAAAAAATAAACTCGTAATGTCCAAACCTTGTCTTAAAGGCGGTCTTAGGGACGTCATCCTCCTTGATCTATAACTAGTGATACCCTGATCGCAAATCGATCTTTGAAAACACCGTCACACCCTTCATCTGAATGAACAGATCATCAATCCTCGGAAATGAATATTGATTGTTGATCGTTGCCTTGTTCAATTGAGGGTAATCAATGCAGAGTCTCCATGACCCATCCTTCTTTCATATGAAAATAAAAGGCACACCCCATGGTGACACACTCGTATGTATAAGTCTCAGGTCCAACAATTCCTTCAGTTTCATTCTCAACTCTTGTAACTCTGTGGTCAACATCTGATAAGGAATTCTTGCTATCGGTTCAGTCCCCAGTTTCAGGTCTATGGTAAACTCCAATTCCCTCTTTGGCAGCATCCTAGGTAACTCCTCCGGAAAGAAGTCTACAAACTTTCTCACCACTGGAAGGTGTTCTATACCTTCCACTACTCCCTTTTCATTCAATGAAAGGATCACATAAATATTACACCCCTTATGCATGCTCTTTCGTAGCTGCAAGGAAGAGATGAAACTTATGGAAACTCCCTGGTTCTGACCTACAATCATTCGTCTCTATCCCTCATCGTCGACCAAGCTCAATCATTTCATCTTACAGTTGAGTATCGCCTCATGTGATTCCAACCAATCCATACCAATCATGACGTCATAAGATCCTAAGATCGTGATGTACAGGATGGCCCGGGTGACAAATTATCCCAGGTTAAGGATACAACCCGTAACCTTTCCTCCAAACTTTTGTTTGGCTCCCGAAGCCATCTCTACAAAACTAAACTCATCATGTTCGACTTCCTTTACCTTAATCCTTTTTAGAGTTGCACCAAAAATGAAACTCTCAGTAGCACTGGGATCTATCAAAATACTAAGGGTCTGGTCAACGATAGTACCTGTTGTCTCGAGCACCGTCGATTGGTGCTCTTCCTGGCAGTTATTTACCATTGTATGAATCTGATGGGCCTTGCCCAAATCTCCCACGGTAGTGGGTCTGACTGATCTAGATTCTCTAGTCCTCTCCACTAGGAAATCGCGCTAGTAGTGTGGCTACCCATAAGTCTAATACCCCTTCTTTGGTCCAGTACTTTTGGTACCCGAAGTAGAAGATGACGGCCCACCGGCCTGGAATCCTGGTATGTTTTGTTGAATAGGCCTAAACTATTGCTACTGTAGTCGACATTGTTGTCGATGTTGTGCTTCCTGATAAGGTGTCTGCTGCTGAGGTGTTGGTCTTCGAGGTGTAGTGAAAGTGGATCCTCTCTAGAAGCCACGATATCTTGGTGCCTGCCTAGCTGGTGTCTGTTGCTATTGTGCACCAGATGACGCCTGATATGTCGGCCTCGATGGATTCCTGCTCTAACCCCCACTGATAAGCTCCTCCTCTGCTATGAGGGCCTTTTGGACGACATCATGCAAGGTCTGAGGCATCAAAATCCTAACCTTTTCACATATGATAACATTAAGGCCGAACAAAAAACTATTGACCTTAAGTTTCTTAGTATTAAGATGCGGAGCATACCGAAGCAACTCCATAAAATGGGCCTCAGACTCGGGCACTATACAACCTCCCTGGCATAAGGTGTTGAACTTGTTGAGTTGATGCTCAGTGAATTCCTCTAATAGGTACCTCTCTCGGAACCATTCCTCGAACAATTCCCATGACACATATTTGACGGTCATGTTTAGGCAGGAGCATCTTCCACCATAGAAGAGTGCTCCCCTTCCATTGAAAGACCACCATCTGGATCTTCATGTTGGAGGTATAGTCGCAAAGCGCCATATTCTCCAACCATGCCTCAATGGCTGCGCCATACAAGGCACCAAATAACTCAAGAAATTTGACCTTCTCAAGTTGGCGGTGAATGCTACCAGTACTAACCGAAGCGCAGAAGGGACCCTTAGGGGGTGTTGATACCCTGGCCTCATCTCTGTCCAAATGGTTGATCAATGTCTCAGACATCCACTGGAAATACCTCATTAACCCAACCACATCACCCACCGCTATCTTCTCCTGCCCATCAACTTGTTCGCATCCCTAAGGGTTAGACCCCTCAGTCGTGGATGCTACTGGAGGCATCGTGCCTCCTCCCCTAGGACCCCGTCGTCTGCCTCCACGGAATCCTCTAACCATGATTACCTACATGAATACAAGTCAACTTAATTAGCAACATTATAATCAAATATCATATCAACGAAATCCATAGTGATCCCAAGTCGTGGGTTGAACCTCGCTCTGATACCATATGTAATGCTCATCTTCATTACGACTACGAGCTAAGAAGAAAGTGAATTTTTTTTTTTTTAAGTTTTCGAAAAAAAGGCAATGATGACAATAGTTGAACCACACAACCTCACGACAAACACATGCACGCCGATCAGGCAACAGACAACTATGACTCCATGCACTTGGCACAAGAGAAACTGGGCGAACATGCGTAAAACAACAAGGAGAAACAACTACCCCCCCTACACAACATAACCACGCCTACAAGCTAAGGGAAAACAGCCCCATCCTGACACAACTCCCTCGACGACCAGTATCTATAACCTCTATGGTGCGCAACCTAATGCATGAAGGTGTTACAACCCAACCGCCAAACAACTACCACAAACAATGCTCACAAGGGGTAGCACATACCTCGGCCAAGTTATCCTTTGCTTATATCGCTTAGGGCACACAATGAACCCCTCGTCAGGAATCATTCTGTCCCTAGGAAATAGCCACGATGATAACCCTAGTGCTACAATACCTATCTAGACTAAGGACTCTATATGAAAACCAACTCGCTAGGAGTCAAGCTATTGACAAGAGGACTACACCCACACCCCAATCAACAGGTCTACAAGACACAAGGTGACGTCAATCGAAGAAGCAAAAAAACACAAGTGAATACCCAAATTTGCCAACAACCCAACCATTAATCAAGTCTCAATTAGTCAATAATTACAATCTAATTTAACATTAATTACAAATCGAAATTAGCAAGTCTAAATTACAAATTAGTCAATAATTTACATTTTGATTTAACATTAAATACAAATCCTATTTATCAATTGCCAATATATAACAATACAATAATAACAATGTATAATGTTATATATGTAACACCATTAACAATATTAACATCCAACATGTGGTCCATCCATATTAACAGTATTAAGGTATAACAACTATCTATTAAACATTAAAGTTGTTGAGTAATTACAAATTTAACTATAAACAAAAATCATTGTTCATTAAAACTCCATTGTTGTCTAATCAAGTCATGAATTGCTGCCCAACACACCAATACATTGTACCTACACTCACCTATACACCACTTACACACAGTGCATACGTTGTAGATCAACATTATTAATTTGACTACAATTATCAGCTAGCATTGACTATACTCATTGTCTGAGAATGTTATCTTCTAGTCAAAAATAAAAGGTGTCTGTCATTAATATAATTTTACTGGCAATTGATGTTAAACGCAGTCAGTGATAAATTCATATCAGTCATTGATATGATTTCACTATCAATTGATGTTAAAACATAGGTGTAACGATAATGATTTGGGCTGGCCATCAGGGTTCAATAAAAACACAGGTAAGAGTTAACTACCATAAAAAGGCAAGTAATACATCTGGTAGTCACGCATCATACATCCAATGCATCATATATCCAACACGTGATATGTCCAAACATAGGTAATAATTAAATGAAAAGGCATTCAGAAAGAGGGTAAAATCGCAGACCATCATTAAATCAATAACGAAGTGCAATCCAAAAAAAATGGCAAAATCGCCAGGTAAACAAGAAACGATTTGCAGTCTTAAAAAGTGGCAAAATCGCTAGAAAAAAAGCATAGATTTTCATTCTTAAAGAGTGGCAAAATCACTAGGTAAACAAGCAACGATTTGTTGTCTTAAAGGGTGGCAAAATCGGTGTGTAAATAAAAACGAATTGCAATCTTAAAAAGTGGCACAATCACCAGAAAACAAGCATAGATGGCAGTCCTAAAGAGTTGAAAAATTGCCAGGTACACAACCAATGATTTGTTGTCTTAAAGAGTGGAAAAATCGCCCTGTAAATAAAAACGAATTACAATCTTAAAAAGTGGCAAAATTGCCAGAAAACAAGCATCAATTGCAGTCTTAAAGAGTGTCAAAATCTCCAGGTACACAAGCAACGATTTGTTGTCTTAAAGAGTGGCAAAATTGCCCTGTAAATAAAAATGAATTGCAGTCTTAAAAAGTGGCACAATTGCCAGAAAACAAGCATCAATGGCAGTCTTAAAGAGTGGCAAAATAGACAGGTACACAAGAAACAATTTGTTGTCTTAAAGAGTGGCAAAATCTCCCTGTAAATAAAAACGAATTGCAGTCTTAAAAAGTGGCACAATCGCTAGAAAACAAGCATCGATGGAAGTCTTAAGAGTGGAAAAATCACCAGGTACACAAGCAATGATTTTTTGTCTTAAAGAGTGGAAAAATCATCCTGTAAATAAAAATGAATTGCAATATTAAAAATTAGCAAAATCACTAGAAAACAAGCATCAATTGCAGTCTTAAAGAGTCTCCAAATCGTCAAGTACACAAGCAACAATTTTTTGTCTTAAAGAGTGGAAAAAATGCCTTGTAAATAAAAATGAATTGCAGTCTTAAAAAGTGGCACAATCACCCAAAAACAAGCATCGATGGCAGTCTTAAAGAGTGGAAAAATCACCAGGTACACAAGCAATGATTTGTTGTCTTAAAGACTGGAAAAAATTCCCTGTAAATAAAAACCAATTGCAGTCTTAAAAAGTGGCACAATTGCCAAAAAACAAGCATCAATGGCAATCTTAAAGAGTGGCAAAATAACCAGGTACACAAGCAATGATTCATTGTCTTAAAGTGTGTTAAAATTTCCTTGTAAAAAGAAAAAAATTGCAGTCTTAAAAAGTGGCACAATCACCAGAAAACAAGCATTGATGGAAGTCTTAAAGAGTGGAAAAATCTCCAGGTACACAAGCAACGATTTGCAGTCTTAAAAAGTGGTCAATCGCCATGTATTCTAGTGATATTCCCCATCCATTACACCCAAAAAACTTGTGACCAATGCACATAGAAACACACCCCTATACACATCAACTACACCCCTAAACACAGTAAAAAAAAAATCACGCATTCCAAAAAAAAAATCGTGGTGGTTCATGTGTAAAAAGAAGCATGCGCTTAAGGAAAACCCTCGTTGTGTCTCAAGGCATAGCCTTACTATCATTCAAGGAAAAAAACTCAGTCTAAATAAATTTAAAGGTTGGCAATCAAGTGGACAACGCAGATTAAAATCGTCTTCAAATAAATTAAGGTGCAGAGGTAAAATCACAACAAGGCGTAAGACAATCACTCAACAAGGAACAATCAACAGGGGTAGATAGTTGGGAAACTATCCTTTGTTCATCATCCATGCACAAAAACGTAGGGCATTAGGATATATAGGTCTATTAACACCAAAGTGATGACCTTTGATCTGGCTCCTGGCTGACTGTTGAGGCATCAACTGATGAACTAGGGATGAGAATGAAGTATATGACACTAACTCTTCACAATAAATCAAATAAAACCCATAGCACAGTCACCGCATTCAGGGATCGAAATCCAAGGGATTCAAGTCAAGCAGCTAGCTTAAGGCTATGGGAAAATTAATTTCTCGATTACATTGCTAAGTCAAATACTTTCTTACACAATTAAAAGTACAAAAATGAAAGAACCAAATCAATAGTAATCTACTATGAAAAATAAAAGTGTACCGTAGCCCAAGTCGTCCGCTCCGAGTCGTTGTCCTACACTCTTTGTGCATCTCCCTCTTTTCGACCAATGAGAATTCACTGGTACCTCCCAGCCAACGCTAGGGCTATTCTTCTTCCCCCTTATCCCCCTGAGCCGAAAAAGGGCCATGCACACTAAACCAGAGAACAACTAGCTCCCAGCTCACCTCGCAAAGCCGAGCTACCACTCCTCACCAAGTTGGGTATCCCAACTCCCACAAGATAAATCAGTCAAGTCTAAAATTTCGCAGTGTAACGTTACACATAACAAAAGAGATCCATCATCCTCCTTCTCCCTCCTTTATATAGAGTTTCTAAGTCATTTTCTTTCCCAAATTTCCATTTAATTTAATTCCTGAAATTTGATTCAAAAAAATCCTCCCTGTACATGTGTCGCCCATCCCCTTCATTGCACCAGAAATTAATTTCATTAATTATTTCATTACTCCTATTTCCCTCACCCACCTAAAGTCATTCCTAGAATCACTCCTAGGTGTCCCCATATTCCCTCACACAATTTAATGACTTACTCCCTTACTAATTTACTAGTTGAGTTCAATTTAGAAAGTTCTTAAAGGCAAGATTCCTTTCCAAGTTAGTCATTGTGTTTTTTCCTTATGTTTCCATTTTCTCTTTATGTTTCCCCCTTTTTCCCTTAGTTTCCTAAATCTTTTAAATTTCTCTCTTTCCCTTTTTATCTAAAACTCAAATTAGTAAGTGCATACTTTACGCTTTTTCCCCCTTTTTCATTTTAGTAAATAATTTAATTAGCACATCTGGCAAACAATTATTTCCCTTTTAAAATTGTAAATCCCTCCATAATTTGATTTTAATAATTTAATCGAGTTTCTTACCCCCTTTTGTCACATGTTTAATGATGATTATTAGTATAATTATTATAATTTTTTTTTTTTCTTTCCACAAGTATCACTTAGACCTAGATTTTGTTTTCCTAGGTAGGGCGACATTTTATTAGGGAAATTGTTTTTAATCCTTCTTATCACATTATTCATTCTAAGGCCATCTAGGTTTATTCACTTATTAGTTAACAATGTGACGTGCCCTTCAGGACACATTAGGTGCTCCAAGGGTGCCACTCGCCTCATTCTGTTTCCCTTGTGCAAGGTGCCCTTCAGGATGCACTAAGTGCTCCAAGGGTGCCAGCCGCCTCTGTCAATTTCCCTTATGCAACGTGCCCTTCAGGACGCACTACATGATCCAAGGGTGCCACTCACCTCTTGACTGACTTGGTAGGCATAAAAAACCCCTGCAATCAATACTCGGCCAGGTGATATTGTGGGAGACTAAGGGCCTCTAAGGAATAAATCCCCTGCCTTATTGCACGACCCTTAGAATCATCATGAGTGACTATCGCATTAGGTCCTCATGGCATCATGGGTCTTCTCGAACTAGGTAATCGTTAACCTACAGTTCACACCATGGCGGGAGTGCTAGTAGGTTGTGGCAGGGATATTGTCCACACCTCTCCCTCAATGTCTTTGGTTATTGTGCATGACCCCTCTACTACATATGTGAGTCTGGTCGACAAGCTATCTTCAGCCTACATCATCAACGAATCATGTCAGAAATAATATCCATAATCATATCATCTAATCAGATGCACAAATGTTATATATACAAAAATCAAACCCCAATAGTCCACTCCCCAAATCGATCCAGAGTCCAAGGGGTTTCATCGATGCCTCTACATCCTCGAGGTTCAAAATCCTTCATACTCAGGAAAAATGATCCAATAGCACCTGTCCATGTCAATACAGCAACATAACATGTCATCAATGCATAACGCCTCATAATCATAGTCAAACACCTAATAGTATAATTATCTCGATCACTTGCAAGCAAGTGTCCTCAAAGAATAAGTTCGCTCAGGGCACACAAGAGAGAGATGTTACAATAAATACATGTACTTTCAATGCAAAATAAAAAAATTATGGAATGTACATGTGTCACTTGTTTAAAACAATTATAATGGTATTCCATATTCGATTATTCGTTCATGATCGACTTTGGAAATTTTCCATTTTCTAACTTCTTTTATTATTATTGAACTTCTATTATTTTTATGCATGCTAGACATACCAAATGACTATATTGACTACTTGTGACATCTGACTGGTAGTCTTGAAAGTGAACATGAGTATCGGTTTTATGGGTTTCTTGAAAAAATTATGATTTCAATACAATGTATCATCTTTCATATATAAAACCGTTATCATCAAAATCTTCTAATAGCCTCATCTTTTGTTTTGTGCATCGCATCAAATAATATTTCACGTTTTTAGTGTTGTCTATAGGTGCAACCATGGAAAAGACATCTCCTACAAATAATTGGATATATTGGACAACAAATAGTTCGTGTTAGATTATCACACAAGTACATCTACAAGTTATTTGAAAAAATTTAAACATAAAAATTACCTTCTCTAACAAGATCAGAAACTATATCACCATCAACTGACACTATAGTTTCATTTGATTCCATCTCCTCTGAGATTTCAAGTGGAATTTTCCCTTTTACATTAAGTTCGGTATGTCTCGAAGATTTAACATATTCTGCATTTTCGTTTTCGCAAATATATATGGATTATGTGTCCTCTATGCAAACTGAACAAAAACAAGAATCATTTCTCCTATCAAATGCAAACACATTTTGATAATGTGTTGTTTTAATTGAATGTATTTTTTGTGTCCCATGTATTGTACTGGTGTCATATGAGATTGATCTATTTACATCTTGGATTCCAACATACCAAAAAACCCTGCACAAGACAAGAACTTGTTAACTTGAAATCTCTCAAGAAAATGATTAAAGATTGAATATAAATTTGAACACATTCAAATAAAAATATCTTGTGTACATGTGTAACATGTATATATAGACACACCTGCGCATATCCCTTCATGGATTAGTTTCATGGATTAACACCATTTTGCACCATTCAAAAACTTGTTTAGTGGATTCAAATCAATCGGCATGAGGGTTCATATGATACCTTCGAACTGCTCATTTTACACATGGACCTGCACCGTCATGCTCTCCTTTTCCATGACCAATCTCAAAAAAATTCCAACAATGTGTAATGTTTCATTTTTTATAAAGATGACATAACCAATAGAATGATCGTGAATATTTGAACTGAACCTCACACCCATCTGACCATATCCAATGTCAATCGAATATGATTTCACGTTATTTCAATGAATCATAAAATTTATCAAAACAATGTTGTACATAATGTGTGTCGTGTGCTCGATCATCACTTATATAAAAGTGATATTCTTTAATAACATGTTGATTGTTGTTGGTGATTTTTATGTTATCAAGACTCCATTGAGCATGTCTATATAGAATGTGGACAGATATCGTGACTTGATCATAATGATAATATTCACTCTATATTTCTTTTTGTGTAGTGAATGTGTAATTCTCTGCAAAATCAACTACAGACAAAATTGTCCCTAGTGGAAACACTTCACAGGATTGTTTGAATTGTAGGTCTTTCCATTAGGATCTATGTGACTGCTTGGTGTATTTATAAATTTCTTCTTCAAAATTCTTCAAAAAATCTATCACACAGATTTTATCTACTTTAAAATCAATCCTTTTGGAAATAACATTTGAAGAATGTGGAGTCGTCTTGTTGATATATTCATATCTCTTCCAATTGACTGTTATATTAGAAAATGACTGATCATTCATATCAATATGATACTTTGAGTGAAACAAACTTATATTTCCACAACGATCGCATTTCTTTCCACCAACACATTTTTTTTTGTAAAATAAATCATCACCTTCTCTTTCACATAGAATTTCAAATATAAAATCACGAAATGTGGAAGGAGGAGGTGAACTTGGCCATAAAGGTTTACCGAAATAAAATAAAAAAAAGTGTCGTAATACAACTCAAATTCCACATGATAACAACAAAAACAAGTGTCGCGAATAGTGATAGGTCTAACAAACCGTGGTTTTTGTTGCACAAATGTATTGATGGAAATTTTAACTTCCTTGTGCTCTTCTCTGAACTTATTGAACAATTCTATTTGTTTCAGGCAATATATGTTTTGGATGTTCTTCATATTGTTTTCATGCTATTATTTGTCGCAACACATCCCTTGTATGTGATGAAACATGATATTCTTCCAACCAACAATTACAGGCCAATTCTTTCACATTTTCTACAAGTCTATCTTTGTAGGGTTGTCTAGAAATCATTGTCCAACAAGCCAGTTCATCATTTGCATCTATTTTCAATCGAAATTTTCTATGTTTGTGCAATGTTTTTCTTGATGTTCCCATTGTTTTCGCCATGTGTCGTGTCAAACGAGATTTTATATTTCTAGATGAAACAACTGTTATTTGTATCTCTCTACGTGCAACACTGACATCTTTTTTTCGAGATTTTCCAAAATCTTTTAATACTCTAGTTATATTGTCAAAGACATTTTGTTTCACCTTTGTATCTTTTGTTGACTTTTGAATACCCAATAATGA
>CBVK0100262189.1:0-25860 GCA_900067695.1 Picea abies
TGAAGGAAACAAATAGGTTTACATCATTAACGGTCATAGGGATGATGAAAATAATGTGTAACACCCTTATTCACATCGTAGGTAAAACCCTAATTATAGAATACCATAGTATTAATCAAGATCTAAGTATGTTTAACCTTTCAACACATAGCATCAAAGTAGATCTAGCATTCATCCATATTATTAAGCACTAAGCTACTACATCAGATGCATCTAACATACATAAATATTACAACACTAAGAATAAACCACATCAATATCAATCACATCAGACAAATCAACCACAACACAAGATATATGTGGTTCACCCCCAGCTCTTCTATTCTTTATTAGCTTCTTCCAATCTTCCTACATGTACAAAGTGCCAAAGCCAACTCCACATAGGACAGGAAATCTGGGTGCACTTCACCAGATCCTCCTTCCCTGAGCTTGGCATAGCACAGAGCCTTCTTACAATCACTTGCACTTATCCCTGCAAGTTCTCAACACATAGTATGCACAAAGTCTTCACAACTATTCACACTTAGCAACCTTTACATATCTTGCACAAAGCCAGCTTAGATCTCATAGATCCAACTACTACTTCTTACATTTCTTAGCTATCTCTTTATACATTACAAAAGGGGCCTAAACATGTGTAAACCCATGGGTCAACATCCCATACCTGTTACATAAAGCCTAACCCAAAAATATCGCAAAAAGGGGGCAAGATCCCACGATCTCTGTTTCGCTTAGGCGTTCCATCTTTGACTAGCTTGTCGAAGTCCCAAAATTGGTCAAACATGACCAGTGTTTCCTCAAAACCTGGTCAAGGGAAAACAAACCCCCAACACTCACCTGCAACACATCCTGAGTCACTCTGATCTAGGCAATTCTGCTTCGAAAGCCTCGAGCTTGGCTCAAGCTGCATCAACTTGCTACTTCACCAGGGACTCCTGCTTGGTGAACTCCTGAATGAATTTCTCGGTGACAAGTACTTCTAAGAATTTTACTACTATAGTGACCACTTGTTCCAGGTGTGCACCTCGTCCCTCAATATCCTCAAAACGTGTGCAGGATTTTCCCTGTACTGGTTGGAGTCTCTGGGTCACTTCCATGACTCTACTCTAGATGGCATGGACCTGCTACTGAACTGTGCACTACTCATGTGACCTTTTGATCTTCTCAACTACTGAAAATAGTTTCATTTGTGCTTGCACTGTCGATGCCTGGTGCTTTGCCTCTAGGAGTTGTGCTTCTAATTTTCTTAGTTCTGGGTCCTATGCAAGGCGGTCATAGGTCTGCGCACTTCGATTGCTAAGTTTCTTGCATTATAATGCCAATGCATTGATTCTTTCTACTAAGCTTTGGGATGTTTCTTCCCTTTGATCTCGCACTTCTTGCAGAGTGCTTGGCACTACGTGCAATTTCAGTTCTGCTACTCGTTCTTGGAGCTGTTGAATGGCTTCAGCGAGCTTCGCCACTTGGATTTCAACTGTCTCTTCTTCCATCTATGCCAGGCCTAGCATAGAGAGAAGTTCTCGAGTGGATTCTTCTCTAACTCCCTTCTATTCTGTGAGCAATTGTTCTTTTTCTCTCTGGATCTTCTCTCTGTCCTCTTCAAACTTCGCTCGGAGGTCATTTTTCTCTTGTTGTGCAACTCAAATTTGCTCGAGGGATTCCTCCTTTTCTTGCTTCAAGGCCTCTATGGCCTATTATGTTTCCTCTTGTACTTGACGAAGGTGATCCCCTATCGCATCTGCTAATCTACATAGCTGGGCAGGATCATCTCCTACTTCTATACCCTTGATGAAAATGATGCAGTAGACACTGTGTGGCTCGAATAGAGAGCCTATTGTACCCCTTTGAGCTTCACCTCGATCCTGTCATACATTGTCTCCTATTTGTCTTTGTTTCACTGCAAAATGTCCTCGGAGGTATCTGATACAATTGAGATGATGAGGTCAATATCATCCACCGTAAGTATAGTCTATAATTGAGGCTTCTTAGCTCGTGACTTCTTCTGCGCTGAGGCTTTCTTTGGAGAAACCTTTCTTTTCTTGGACATCTCGGCCTCTATAAGGGGATATTTAGGTAGTGTCACTTCGCCCTATTCCTATTTGTCTTCTTCTCCTTCCTCCTCTTGGTCTACTTCGTCACCTCCTCCTCCTCCAGGTGAATCAGGCGCAGTTTCCTCCAATGCGTTGTTTAGTTCCTGCACCTCTTCCTTCTTTTTCTTCTTGCTACTAATGGATCCATCATACTCTTCCTAGGTGACTACATGACTTCCAATGAGGCCAGGGTCGGAGAGTTTTGTCTATTCGACTAGTACAAGAAATTCTGCAGGCCATTCCTTGGTTATTTCCTCCATATCTTCCTCAGTGAGTTTGTAATAGGATTGGAGCTCTTCCTTGTGTTCTTCCTCACTCGCAGTGATGTAAATGAAGTGCTTGTCTGCACAAAACTTTGCTATTGGCCTGAACCTATGGAGTGTATTCAACATCATGCGAGGGAAGGATTCAATGGCCCTCTTTAGCTACAAGTAATATGTGTCGAACACTGCATTGGACTGCCATTGCTTCGCCATGTCACTCGAATACCATAGGGTAGTGAACCTTGTGGGCAGTGGTTCAGACGACTTGAATTCAGGGAAGGTCGCTCCCTCTGGCACAAAGGGAACGAGAATCAACAACCAGCTGAAGTAAAACTCGTAGCGTTGGTCCTGTGCTTCTCTACAATCTTGCTCCAACTGGTTGATGAGGTATCTCACCCAGTTCATCTGTAACCCTTCAACGCACTTTCTTGTGAGGTCAACAACGAACCCTATGACCTGCATTGGTCTATTCTTCCTGACGATTTTTCCTTCTATCAGCTGGCAAGCTAGGCGCACTATGCCATTTTGGATAGAAGCTACCTTGTATCCCCACTTCCCTTTCTCCACATCACCATAGGTGTCTTTTATTCGTTGCGCCAGGGTGCGATCTGCAGCCTTCCTTGGGTAAAAATCATGAGGGTCTGGTCCTTGCATGCTCAACCCAGTGATTCGATGGATCAGCACCGGATCCATAGTGATGCACCTATCCAACCACAAGTAACCTCCATGGAATCACGACAGTAGGATTTTAATGCATGTGTTAACCTCCTGATGTCTGTCGAAGTGTGGTATCTTCATGACATTAAGGATTGTTAATCTTGCGATGTCCATGGTCCACAGTTGGGGGACTATCTTCGACTTCTTCCCCATTTTCTTTGTCAAGTACTTATGTGGTGTGAGCATTCCATAATTCTTGCGGTCTCTTAAGTTGAAATCACTTATCTTGAGCATCAGAATCTGTCCCAACTACGGTCCAACTGCGCGTATCCCCTTCGGGAGGTACGCAGTGATCAGTGTATAGTCAAAGTCTATCGAAATGCTGTCATGACTAAATGTGCTAGCTAGAGGTGGGATACAGTCCAGAAGGACTGATGGGATGAGCTTCATGTTCACCAAGTCATCGCGATGCTTTCTCTGTTTCTTTGTCGTAGTTCGATATGGCCCAGATCGACGTGCAGTCGATGGGGATGCTTGCAATCCTCTTGTCAACGAAGCTTGTGTGCCTGTGAGCATGACCTTCTCAGCCATGAGGTCTATTAGGATCTCCTCAACATGATTTTCTACTGTGCTATGTTCACCTGACATACACGCTCAAGATCAGATATCTCAGGTAGGCGGACAAACACTAAAGGTAGCAGAATGGGTGGCAAGGTCTCAGTAAGCATTGCGTGATAACAATCAATTCTCTATGGACTCGGATAATCACAATTTTCAAAAGTGTATGCAGTGAGATATTCGATGGATTAAATAGACAATGTCGTAACAGACTCCTCCAACGGGTAGGAATGCCTCAATCAATATGATTACATCCATTATGGTGTAGTCCCAACAATCCAATGATGATATTTCCAGTAATAACTACGTTTCTAGCCATTCTGGAGCGTCGTTCTAATGGTTGGGATGCCTCCAATGGTCATATTTCTTTGCCATGGTGAAATTCAAGTCTGCGCTATTCTGCTATTCCGACGAGGTTCAAGTTCTACAAGCCTTCCTTCTATGAAGTCCTCTCTAGAACCTCCTACAATTTTTCTAGCTTTGCTTTCTTCTTACTATGTTTTCTTGCTTTCTTTCCTGTGATCTCCATCTCTAAATTCCTCTTTCCATTCTTTCTCTTATCTTCTCTTAGCATAGTAACTTTTCACTACTGAGGGTCTTTCACAGGGTTCGGGATAATACTTCTTCTCCTATTTTTTTCTGTAGTAGGTGCTCTTCTCTCTTGCATGGATAAGTTCTTGAAGCCTTCTTGCTTTATTTCAATTTTGACAGCTAGGTCTCTGGCCCTCAATTGCTTCAACTTGTCCTCCTGTTCTTCTATTAAGCGCGCTATTCTTCTAGCCATGAAATCCCTTAATTCTTGTTTTTTCTGTTCTATAGCTTCCTCTTCTTCTTTCCTTCAGATCTGATCTCTCTCAATCCAAGTCCTTCCTAACAAAAGTGCAAAAGGAGCGTATTTCTCAACAAACTTAATGACCTCGAATTCTTCTTTTGTCGATGTTCCATGAGCAATCATTGGTACATGAGTAAGTCTTCCACATAGGGTTATCATCGTTCCTTTAAAAAATCCTATTCCTCCTAATGAAGGAGTCATAGCAGGCTTTCCCAAAATTTCCCAAGTACTTTATGGCATAATGTTCACCTGTGTTTCTGCATCCAATACACAATCTATGTCAAAGTCTCCTATTCTTGTTTCTATGCACTGCTTCTCTTTTAAGATCTCTGGTAAATTGATGTCTCTGTGATCATTCAATGTTTCTTTCATCTGCAATAATATAGTCTCAGATTCTTTCTGGTGGTCTAGCATATTCTCAGTCTCTTGACCTTTCTCATGGTTTTCTTGTCTCATATTCATCTTCTCAACTTTAGCAATCATTCTAGAGAAATCCAAAACTTCATGTTCAGTAGCTTTACAACAAAGGCAAATAGGACCTCTACCAGGGCATTCCTTAGAAAGATGTCTCGATCTTCTGCAACCATAACAAAGAGTCAATCCTCTCTTTCTCTTAAACAATCCCCAACCTTTCCTGTACTATGCACTGGGATCATAGTGATGGACCTGCAAAAAATTCTTTCTAGGATCCTGCATCCACTTGTTAGTCCAAAAATTCTTTCTATACATAGGAATAACATATCTTTCACTATTTCTATCAGGTCTATTCATATCATATCTTCTTTCTTCTAGCTGTGCCCTAGTTTTCAAACTAGGAAAAAATCTATCAAACATACCTAGATCCATTATTTCGAAACAAAAATTTCCACTTATCTTACCTTTATCAGAGCACAAAGCTTTAAGATATTACCTCTTTTCTTTAGATCCATCTTCTCTTCTTAGCACAGAGCTTCACAATTCAAGTAGAATACTATGCACTACAACAACAGATCTACGCACAAAGATTTCTCTTTTCTTCAATTCCTAGCAATCACAGTTTTAGGTCTCGACACAGAACCATTTGTTGGCACAGGGGCAGACCCAGGGTTCAACGCTTCAACAATGCACCAACAAAACCATAACTATTGGCCCTTTCGGCAACACCTGCGAAGTAGATGAAGTCTCACCCGAGGTAGAGACAGGGAGGGTTGCAGGACTCAAGTGTTTGCAACCTAGCTGGGACACAGATCTGTGATCACAATACCTAACAGAGCGCTTAGAAATTAACATTCATTAGTATTTGACCCTTATTCACATTGCACGTAAAACCCTAATTACAGAACAACATAGTATTAATCAAGATCTAATTAGGTTTAACCTTTTAGCACATAGCATCAAAGAAGATCTAGCATTCATCCATATTATTAAGCACTAAGCTACTACATCAGATGCATATAATATACATAAATATTATAGCACTAAGCATAAACCACATCAATATCAACCACATCGCACAAAGCAACCACAACATAGGATATACGTGGTTTACCCACGGCGTGGGGCTACGCCCACCAAATCTTCTTTTCTTTATTAGCTTCTTCCAATCTTCCTACATGCACAAAGCCCCAAATCCAACTCCACATAGGACATGAGATCTGTGTGCACTTTGCTAGATCCTCCTTCCCCAAGCTTGGCACAACACAGACAGTCCAATGCCCATGACCACTTTTCAACTTGTAGACCCAACAATCAACTCATTTACCACAACTGTTCACTTGAAATGACACTTCCCTCACAAAGAAATCACAACTATGATAAACTTTATCCATTTAATCAACACAATAATATCATAACCCACTTGCAATGCAAATTCGATAAGAGATTGCAAAAGGAAATCCATCTTAGGGAGCCAAAATGAGCCATAAACCTCCTAAGTATAAGAATGAGAAAAACGTTTTTATAGGTGCCTCCCCAAACAAGCATAGCCAACAATTACCTCTCATCTATTACTATGTGTAAATGATGGAAAAGTGCAAGACAAATACCTTACAAAAAATCAAGGCCAATGCTCATGCCAATTCATCTCATTTATCACCTGTGTATGAAAAAAATTCCACTTGACTAGGTAAATAAATGTCAACAAAACTACATTCTAGCCTCTCAACCAAGCCATTGAAAAGGGACAAGCAAAAAGTGGGTGGCCATAAAGTATCCAATACATTGAAAAGGTAAACCCTCTTAGGGAGCCACAAACAAACACTAAGCCCCCAAGAACAATGGTAGAGCATTTGTTTATATAAGTGGCTCCCACAATGAGCATTGGGTCATTACCACTCATGTGTTACTAAGTGGAGAGGATTGTGAACTAGAAGCCAACCACCCTACAAATGACCCATGGCCATTGTTGAAACGAACTCAACAAATAGCTTTCTCACCACCATTGTTGGCACAAAATGACACATCCACTAATAAAAAAATGGCACGTCTACAATACATTGAATCATTTCAAGAAACAAACCACCCTCAATACAAGTACAATAGGGGTGGCCATCATGTTGTTATAATATAAATACTTAAGATCTCATAATAATATATAGTACACACCATGTACACCAATGTGAATGTGGAGAACAACTCCAAGATAGACAATAGGGACGAGTTACAAAATAACTCCTTAAATATTAGTTGAACTTCCTCCAAATACCCCAATGCATTCATACATCCTTGAATCCTATGTCTTAATAATTATCAGATGATCTCTATATATACCTATTTACTCATTACACATGTGGCCCCTTTATTGGTCCGACCACTATTACATATACATTTACCCATTACATGTACATTTAACCCCATATATGCCCTACCTTCCGACCACTATTACATATACATTTACCCATTACATGTACATTTAACCCCATATATGCCCTACCTTTGGGTCATATCATATACATTTAACTACATATATTCTTCCCTAGGGGTGATACCATAGTAACCTCCTTCAAAAATATTTGTCCTTGAATCTTTGCAATTAAGGGTGTTACACGTGACAAAACCAATTAATATTAGGATTTCCTTATATTTTTTCTTTCTTGTTGCCACTGATGGCGATCAATCCATCCAAAATCAATTATTTTTGGTCTTAATATTAATAAGTTGTTGCATAATTTTATTTCCTTTGATTACATGTGTTGTTGTTGTGACTTCTCCAATTTTCTGTAGTTGTTGGTCTCTAATAATATCATGTCGAATAATGGTTTTGCAATGCTCTATTCCATGAATATTGTTTATCATTCCATCTTCTTCCTTGTTGATGTCGATATCAATCTTCTTGTCTTTCCTGAAAATTTTCTTGGTAATGAGGGTGCCAATATGGTTTCACATGTGATGTTTTTTATTCATCTGCAAACCCACTTCATTTGTCTTCTTTTCATAGACAATGACATCCTATATCCTCTTTTCTTGGTCTTTGATTACTCTAGCCTTGGAGATAATACCATCATATATGACCTGTACATTCTCTAGATGGTGTTCAACTTCTTCAAGTATCTTTTTGTGACCTTGTTGAATCTTGTATTCTTTCTCCTTTTGAAGCTGCAATGTTACCCCATCTATCAAATTCTTAATTCCTTCAATTCTAGATTGCATTTTTGTACTTTACCTCATTATTATTTAGCGATTTCTCAACCTTCTGCAAATTTCCTCTTCAAATTGTTGATAGTATCCTCTTCAATTTTCATGGTAATATCTTCATCCATATTCTTTGATTCATACTCTTGTAAATTCCTTTTCACCTTCTTAACATCATTAAGAAGTTCTTAATTATGCTTATGTAACCTTTTTATTTCTTCATCTTTATTTTTCAATTCTTCCCTTGACTCATCATTTTCCAACTTTCCTTTTCTACTCTTTTCTTTCTTTAAGTTCATAATCTCCTTAATGAGTAATTCATTAAGAGATTGCATCTTGGCGAACTCATCACCTTTAATTATAATGTATTTTCTTAGCTCTTCATTATTCTTCTGTAATTTGGAAACTTTTTCTTTTGTTTCATTTAATTCAACTTGAATTTTATGCATCTCCTCCATTTTGTATCCTTAATCCTTTTTTTTTGTTTGTTAATTTGTGCGGGACATGTTGGGTGCACGATTAACCTATGGCTTGAGAAACCACGACTCAGGGGCATCTAAGACATCAAAATCACCTGGGGATCGCACCTGTCCTGAACCACACCAACCCTTAACATGGTTGGATTTTTTGTCCCCACAGGTTTCGAACCGGTGACTTTAACAACACGAAGTGGCTTAACAACACACTCCGTCACCGATTGTCCTACACCTCGGGGACTTGTATCCTTAATCCATTTATTTGAGAAGAGTTTTTCAATTTTTTCACATGTGGAGTAGAAAATAGTGTTAATCCCTAGACAAAGCCACACGTTAAGCATAAAACCCCTTATTAAACCCTAGATATTGAGTTATTACATTTCTAGTGTTATATTAGTAGGTCGGATAGAACCTTTCATTGTACCCTTTCATTATAAATGTACCCTTTGTCTCTTATATATATACCAAGGAGACCTAGTCTTAGGATCGTATGATCTTGTCTTATGCATTGAGTGTATTATAAAAGGAGGTTTCCCCCTCGAAGTGGATTGTTATTCATTGAATTTTTTTTTATTATAAAGGCATTGTTTCATAACATTTTGTTTAAAAGCTTACGATCCTAGGGTTTTTCTTCTTCAATCAAGACTGAGGAAAGATAACGTAGAATAGCTGGTCAACATTTTAGATTATGGTTCGTTATAGTTTTATAGATATCTCCGATGAAAGTTAGGATTTGTGGCTAGTACTGAAATTACTCTCAGATGAGTCATATTTTTATTTTTGCTATAAAAAAAATTCGGTGAAGTTTCAGACTCTAGAATTTTAAAAATCTCGAGGATACATACTTAATTAGATGTAAAAAAAAATTCGGATTTTTTATCATTATAATTTATGATATATATCTTGTGGAAGTTGGAGTTTTTTTCTAATCTTGAAATTGGTCTTAAACAAGTCATTTTAATATTTTTTCTATAAATTTTTATCAGTGAAGATTCAGACTATGAAATTTTAGGGAGTTTAAGAAGTCATATCATATTACTACAAAAAGAAAATTTAGACTCAAAATGGTTCAAATTTCATATATATATCAAGACAAAGGTTAACCATCCCGACAATCTCCAAATTACGGTTTGAAATATATGTAACTTACAATTGGCATAAGTTTTGATTGGAATATCTGCACCAGTGCCATTAGATATAGAGAAGTTACTTTTTACATTTTCATCCTCAATTTACCTTGGGCAAGTTAATTTTTGGTGATTTTAAGAGATTTTTCTTAGGTTAGCAAGCTCATTTAAAAAAAAAAGTTAGATATGTGTTTTAGCGCCTTTAAATTACACAGTGATCTATCATTCAGTGGGTAAAACTACAATAAGCAAAGAATACACATAGGAACTACACATGTTTTTACCTTGTTGGAAACCCTTGTAACCCATGTTGGTACCCCTTTGAGTAGCATTGCATCAGACAATACATGTATATAGAATATCACTTCCACGCACCTTTAGGTATACAAGAAGTCCATTAGGTATACCTAAAACCATCTTTAGATAAGCTAATCAACCATCTTGTTTCTATAGTACATGTTATCGCGCAAACTATAGCTTGGGAAAATCACGAACCAGTCCACTGGATGACTATAATGGTCGAAGATCTTACTCACTTTCACCTTAGATAAAACCTACCTTGCTTCTCTGAAGGAAGAATCCAAAACAAGGGGGAGTCTTGGGTGACTCTAGGGGGAAATTAAATGGAGAGTGATACTTATGAATGGATGCCCGTATAGGTGAAGTTTCTAAATGGAAATTATCTTGGAAATGAGTCTCGGTAGTGGTTAATGGTTTCCAAGAAGTTTGAGTACCTACAAATGATGATGGTACTTTCCTGAGACACAAGAAACACCAAGTATACAAGCTATATATTAAGTGGAAAAGAAAGTTAATCTCATTGTCCTTATTTGCAGCAGTCAACAAAGATATATATCAGCAAAGAAATTATTATTAGAGATATTAAAAAATATGCTAAAGTCAAGTAAATGATGCAAGAGATTAGCTAGGAATCACTAGTATAACCCAAGTATGAAAGCATTAGACTTTAGAAACAAACTAAGGCTGTTATAGAAAAGTATTGCAGATATATAATTGCATCCTTATGGATGTAGCAAACAATTTGTTACAGCAGAAAAATCAGCCACCAAAATTCACAAGTAATCCACCCAAAAAATGCGCCGAGACTAGTAGATTGTAGGGGTAAATTATTAACAACTTTTGACGGTTGAAATGAAAGTTATAATCAAAGTAAGAGAGCATTGGTTGCATCCCTAATGGCTGTAGATTTTTTTTAGCTCTAGCTTCAATAATACTAAGTAGATCAAGATGCCCTAGAGGCTTTAGTGACCTCAAAGTATCAACAATAGATTCCAACTTGAACAATATCAATATCTCGTTAAATCATGTTTACCAAAGCAAACAATTTATATCTCCAAAGAAAATTTTAGATTAGTGCCTTTAAAATTTGGGTGAATGGATTATTGAACACATGAGTTAGATCAACAAAATCCCTAGGGGTGTAAGTCCTCTTACTCCCTATCGCATGCAAATCAAACTAAGGTAAATCAAGGAGGGTGTACACCCTTGTACTCCTCCTATAAACCTTGTAATAAAATACTTGTAAACTAGCAAATGAAATGAATCTTAATGGAGGGTGTATGCACTTATACTCCTCCTAGTGTTTCGACCAACAATAACTATGAAATAAGCAAGAAGAATAAACAATTGCAGATTTTCCTTACCAATTCCAATAGATATGAAAGAACAAACCCTAGTTCACCAAGAAAATTACCATTCATAATCAAGAGAATAAGTCTCCAAGAGGTGCGCACCACCTTAGCTCAAGAATTCACCAAGAGATAATCACCAAAAATGATTTTCACAAGAGAGAGATACTAAGATGCCCAAGTAGGGCACAAATTCCAGCCACTGGTCTTCTCACAATGGGAGAGCTATGTTAAAATGAGATAGAAATGATCTCTATTTATACAAAACCTTATAATAAGAGTTTTTACACAAAACCTAGGGTGAACCATAAAGTAAGGGGACAACAACCCTGACTTTTCCCCTTTACAATTTAAAATTTGATTTTGCACAACAGAAACCCTAGAAAAATCATGATGTCACCTGTTTAGGACAATGTTTTGGCATCTTTGGCAAGTCGTTGAATTTGGGGATGAAATGTTGGGTCTCTAAAGGCCTTCTTCCAATGCGCTATGGCCCTCTCCACCAAGTCAAGATGTTGTTCCTCATAAAATTATGCCATGTGTTCTCAAAGTGTGATGTCTGGCCTCCAAAGGAAAAATGTTGGGCTAGTAGGAGCAGGGGTGAGATCCTCCAAGGAATATTCCAAGCCTCCAAATTTTGTACTCACCATCCAAAGTGTGGGCCATGGTATCCAACTGATGGGCTTCAATCCCCAAGGAATCCAAAGCTAGGCTTGTTCTTCCAAATATGTCCACCAAACAAGGTCCTACAAAGATAATGAATATGCCCTCCAAGGGTCTCAATTCAAATACATCATGATGATTAAATCAAGTCAATAAAAGAGCCACCTAAGCAAGTGCATCAAAAACTACTTCATAAAAATTAAAAAGTGCTCAAATACCCTATGCAACTTGCCAAGTTTGGGTATGGGAGGGTTGACAAGCTGACTTATTGGGTGAATCGTCCCCTAGGTCAAGGAGTGTTTCCTGAGTGGAACCCCTTTATAATACATGTGGAAAAGATGATATGGTTGGGGGAAAGACTCTTGGGCATGGGTTTCATGACATACAAGGGATCACAATTTCTCATTTATGGGTTCCTTTGTATAGGGTGTGTTGCACCTTTGTTTACAATGCATCCTTTTTACAAGCTCATTCATTACCATTAATTAATTAAGGTCCAAACACCGGGTACTCCCTAGGGTGAATCGATTATCTTGGGTGGAAGTACAAAAGTGTCACTTGAAGGGAGAAGTACACATAGTTCCATGGGAGTATAGTCTATCTTGTAATGCACTTTGTGTAAATCCTTCAATGAAGTGGGACATTTATGTTATGCGTTTGATTTTGCAGGTCCTTGATTTTTTAGAAGAAGCATTTCATTTCTCTCAAGGCCTCTTTGGGTGAGCATATGGAAGGTTCATAATTAGTATTTTATCTTTTTCCAACCATCTCCCCTCTCGACCTTCATCCCCTTCTTCCCATGAAATGAGGGACACCGCCTTCTTGGGTCAGTACACACAAAAACCTAAAATATAAGGAGATGGGGGAACAAAGTGTGGAAAGTGACAAGTATGGTCGGGAATGGAACAATGAATCATCAAGGGGACCTCCCAGTATAAACCAATCCCTAATGGTGACCACTTACTAGTGAACAATGTCAACCACGAAGGTGAAACAAGGGAAAGAGCATAATGTCCAAGAAGACATTGCATAATCAAAAACAATTTTAAATGCAACAAACCAAAATGCCTCAAATATTGAAATGGAACTCACCATAATATCTGGCTTGTACCTCATGGACCAATATCCTCTTTTCTTGGTCTTTGATTACTCTAGCCTTGGAGATAATACCATCATATATGACCTGTACATTCTCTAGATGGTGTTCAACTTCTTCAAGTATCTTTTTGTGACCTTGTTGAATCTTGTATTCTTTCTCCTTTTGAAGCTGCAATGTTACCCCATCTATCAAATTCTTAATTCCTTCAATTCTAGATTGCATTTTTGTACTTTACCTCATTATTATTTAGCGATTTCTCAACCTTCTGCAAATTTCCTCTTCAAATTGTTGATAGTATCCTCTTCAATTTTCATGGTAATATCTTCATCCATATTCTTTGATTCATACTCTTGTAAATTCCTTTTCACCTTCTTAACATCATTAAGAAGTTCTTAATTATGCTTATGTAACCTTTTTATTTCTTCATCTTTATTTTTCAATTCTTCCCTTGACTCATCATTTTCCAACTTTCCTTTTCTACTCTTTTCTTTCTTTAAGTTCATAATCTCCTTAATGAGTAATTCATTAAGAGATTGCATCTTGGCGAACTCATCACCTTTAATTATAATGTATTTTCTTAGCTCTTCATTATTCTTCTGTAATTTGGAAACTTTTTCTTTTGTTTCATTTAATTCAACTTGAATTTTATGCATCTCCTCCATTTTGTATCCTTAATCCTTTTTTTTTGTTTGTTAATTTGTGCGGGACATGTTGGGTGCACGATTAACCTATGGCTTGAGAAACCACGACTCAGGGGCATCTAAGACATCAAAATCACCTGGGGATCGCACCTGTCCTGAACCACACCAACCCTTAACATGGTTGGATTTTTTGTCCCCACAGGTTTCGAACCGGTGACTTTAACAACACGAAGTGGCTTAACAACACACTCCGTCACCGATTGTCCTACACCTCGGGGACTTGTATCCTTAATCCATTTATTTGAGAAGAGTTTTTCAATTTTTTCACATGTGGAGTAGAAAATAGTGTTAATCCCTAGACAAAGCCACACGTTAAGCATAAAACCCCTTATTAAACCCTAGATATTGAGTTATTACATTTCTAGTGTTATATTAGTAGGTCGGATAGAACCTTTCATTGTACCCTTTCATTATAAATGTACCCTTTGTCTCTTATATATATACCAAGGAGACCTAGTCTTAGGATCGTATGATCTTGTCTTATGCATTGAGTGTATTATAAAAGGAGGTTTCCCCCTCGAAGTGGATTGTTATTCATTGAATTTTTTTTTATTATAAAGGCATTGTTTCATAACATTTTGTTTAAAAGCTTACGATCCTAGGGTTTTTCTTCTTCAATCAAGACTGAGGAAAGATAACGTAGAATAGCTGGTCAACATTTTAGATTATGGTTCGTTATAGTTTTATAGATATCTCCGATGAAAGTTAGGATTTGTGGCTAGTACTGAAATTACTCTCAGATGAGTCATATTTTTATTTTTGCTATAAAAAAAATTCGGTGAAGTTTCAGACTCTAGAATTTTAAAAATCTCGAGGATACATACTTAATTAGATGTAAAAAAAAATTCGGATTTTTTATCATTATAATTTATGATATATATCTTGTGGAAGTTGGAGTTTTTTTCTAATCTTGAAATTGGTCTTAAACAAGTCATTTTAATATTTTTTCTATAAATTTTTATCAGTGAAGATTCAGACTATGAAATTTTAGGGAGTTTAAGAAGTCATATCATATTACTACAAAAAGAAAATTTAGACTCAAAATGGTTCAAATTTCATATATATATCAAGACAAAGGTTAACCATCCCGACAATCTCCAAATTACGGTTTGAAATATATGTAACTTACAATTGGCATAAGTTTTGATTGGAATATCTGCACCAGTGCCATTAGATATAGAGAAGTTACTTTTTACATTTTCATCCTCAATTTACCTTGGGCAAGTTAATTTTTGGTGATTTTAAGAGATTTTTCTTAGGTTAGCAAGCTCATTTAAAAAAAAAAGTTAGATATGTGTTTTAGCGCCTTTAAATTACACAGTGATCTATCATTCAGTGGGTAAAACTACAATAAGCAAAGAATACACATAGGAACTACACATGTTTTTACCTTGTTGGAAACCCTTGTAACCCATGTTGGTACCCCTTTGAGTAGCATTGCATCAGACAATACATGTATATAGAATATCACTTCCACGCACCTTTAGGTATACAAGAAGTCCATTAGGTATACCTAAAACCATCTTTAGATAAGCTAATCAACCATCTTGTTTCTATAGTACATGTTATCGCGCAAACTATAGCTTGGGAAAATCACGAACCAGTCCACTGGATGACTATAATGGTCGAAGATCTTACTCACTTTCACCTTAGATAAAACCTACCTTGCTTCTCTGAAGGAAGAATCCAAAACAAGGGGGAGTCTTGGGTGACTCTAGGGGGAAATTAAATGGAGAGTGATACTTATGAATGGATGCCCGTATAGGTGAAGTTTCTAAATGGAAATTATCTTGGAAATGAGTCTCGGTAGTGGTTAATGGTTTCCAAGAAGTTTGAGTACCTACAAATGATGATGGTACTTTCCTGAGACACAAGAAACACCAAGTATACAAGCTATATATTAAGTGGAAAAGAAAGTTAATCTCATTGTCCTTATTTGCAGCAGTCAACAAAGATATATATCAGCAAAGAAATTATTATTAGAGATATTAAAAAATATGCTAAAGTCAAGTAAATGATGCAAGAGATTAGCTAGGAATCACTAGTATAACCCAAGTATGAAAGCATTAGACTTTAGAAACAAACTAAGGCTGTTATAGAAAAGTATTGCAGATATATAATTGCATCCTTATGGATGTAGCAAACAATTTGTTACAGCAGAAAAATCAGCCACCAAAATTCACAAGTAATCCACCCAAAAAATGCGCCGAGACTAGTAGATTGTAGGGGTAAATTATTAACAACTTTTGACGGTTGAAATGAAAGTTATAATCAAAGTAAGAGAGCATTGGTTGCATCCCTAATGG
This sequence comes from Picea abies, assembly GCA_900067695.1. Classification (NCBI taxonomy): domain Eukaryota; kingdom Viridiplantae; phylum Streptophyta; class Pinopsida; order Pinales; family Pinaceae; genus Picea; species Picea abies. The sequence goes on from CBVK0100262189.1 coordinate 16,091, forward strand.
CTGTAGATTTTTTTTAGCTCTAGCTTCAATAATACTAAGTAGATCAAGATGCCCTAGAGGCTTTAGTGACCTCAAAGTATCAACAATAGATTCCAACTTGAACAATATCAATATCTCGTTAAATCATGTTTACCAAAGCAAACAATTTATATCTCCAAAGAAAATTTTAGATTAGTGCCTTTAAAATTTGGGTGAATGGATTATTGAACACATGAGTTAGATCAACAAAATCCCTAGGGGTGTAAGTCCTCTTACTCCCTATCGCATGCAAATCAAACTAAGGTAAATCAAGGAGGGTGTACACCCTTGTACTCCTCCTAGAAACCTTGCAATAAAAAAATTGTAAACTAGCAAATGAGATGAAGCTTAATGGAGGGTATATTCACTTATACTCCTCCTAGGGTTTCAACCAACAATAACTATGAAATAAGAAACAAGAATAAACAATTGCATATTTTCCTTACCAATTCCAAGAGAGATGCAAGAAAAAACCCTAGTTCACCAAGAAAATTACCATTCATAAGAAAGAGAAGAAGTCTCCAAGAGGTGCACACCACCTTATCTCAAGCATTCACCAAGAGATAATAACCAAAAATCATTTTCACAAGAGAGAGATACCAAAATGCCCATGTAGGGCACAAATTTCAGCCACTAGTCTTCTCACAATGGAAGAGTTATGTTAAAATGAGATAGAAATGATCTCTATTTATACAAAAACCTATAATAAGAGTTTGTCCACAAAACCTAGGGTAAACCAAAAAGTAAGGGGACAATAACCCTAACTTTGCCCCTTTACAATTTAAAATTTGATTTTTCACAATAGAAACCCTATAAAAAACATGATGTCACCCCTTTAGGGAAACATTTTGGAATCTTTGGCAAGTCATTGAGATTGGAGATTAAATGTTGGGCCTCCAAAGGTCTTATTCCAAGGCACTAAATCCCTCTCAACCAATTCAAAGTGTTTTTCCTCATCAAATGATGCCATGTGTCCTCAAAGTGTGACGTTTGGCCTCCAAAGGAAAAACGTTGGGCTAGTAGGGGCATCGGTGAGGTCCCCCAAGGAATATTCCAATCCTCCAAAGTTTGTCCTCACCATCCAGAGTGTGGGCCATGGTATCCAACTATGGGATTCAAGCCAGAAGGAAGCCCAACCTAGGCTTGTTCTTCCAAGTTTGTCCACCAAAAAAGGTCCTACAAAGACAATGAATACACCGTCCAAGGGTCTCAAGTCAAATGCATCATGATGAGTAAATCAAGTCAATAAAAGAGCCACCTAAGCATGTGCATCAAAAACCACCTCATCAAAATAAACAAGTTCTCAAATACCCTATGCAACTTGCCAAGTTTGGGTATGGGAGGGTTGACAAGGTGACCNNNCAAGTTTGGGTATGGGAGGGTTGACAAGGTGACCTATTGGGTGAATCATCCCCTAGGTCAAGGAGTGTTTCCTGGGTGGAACCCCTTTCTAAGACATGTGGAAAATATGATATGGTTGGGGGAAAGACTCTTGGGCATGGGGTTCATGACATATAAGGGATCGTAGTGTCTCATTTATGGGTGCCTTTGTAGATGGTGTGTTGCACCTTCGTTTTCAATGCATCCTTTTTCCAAGCTCTTTCATTACCATTAATTAATTAAGGTCATAATGTCCATAATGTCCAAGCAGACATTACATAATGAAAAGTAGTTTTAAATTTAGGAAACCCAAATGCCTCAAATATTGAAATGACATTCACCATAATGCTTGGCTTGTACCTCATGGAGCAAGATCCAATGTCCTATGAAAGCAAGCTGGTGTGGTGGATACCCTCATGATGAATCTAAACATGTAATATGATGAAATCAATATGCAAGTAGGGAAAAATAAAATATGAAATGCAACTAAACTATCATGAGAAATCAATATGCAAATGTAAGGAAATCAAGATGACCTACCTACTTACCTGGGGCCCAGGCCCTGAAGAAGTCAAGTGCCTTGGATGTAGGGTCGGAGAAGAGACCCATCCACTAGTAATGGCATCTTTATCCCATCCAAATCTATCAAGTAATACTTCTCTTTTTCAGAATTATTCTTGATGATGTAAGGACCAAGACAAGCATTATCATCCTTCTGATCCTATTTAGGTTTTCCCTTCTTCTTGTCCCGCATGAACATGAACCTTCCTTCACTATATTTGATGTAAGGTGTATTCTCGATGTAAGGATATGAAAAAGGTCCTGTGTTGACTATAGTTATGATGGATTTCTCACGTTCTTTTCTTTCTTTATCTTCTTTCTTCAATATATGGATGGACCCTGGTTCTTTCCCTTGTAACTTCACAAGATTTTCTTTGTACTCATTTGTCCTTAGGTGTAGCGTATCTATGTAGTCCTCCTGCATGAAAGGTAAGTCTCATGGACCATACTCAATGGTGTCTGGAACCTCATCAAACTCACCCTCACTTGTGTCATAAAGACCATTGGGGTCCATCACATGCTTTTCAGCTCACTCTTGACTATGTAGTACCTCAAAGGTACCATACCCCATGGGAATGTGTGCATGGGTAAGATTTGTTTTAAGAAATCCTCCAAGAGAGGCATACCAACTCCTTGATAAGAGAATCCCCCAAGCATCTCAAAAATCAATCACTACTATGTTCATAAGGAGGCCGATATGTGTAAAATCAATCAAGAAGACTTCAACGTTATCACACAGTCCATAAAATATGACTCTCTTAGAATCAATTCCACACACATTTATATATGGTCGGGTGGTTTTTAGACTAATTTGTCCCATCACCTTCAAATACATCATACAATTGTTTATGCACAGACCAGTCATGCCCAAGGAAATATAGAATGGAGGGTTATTGTCCCTTTGTTGATCAAGATACATGGTGTTCAAAATGATTGGAGGGTTCCCCTTATCGGTTGGGACTTGTAATTACTTCAAGGTTTCCCTCCTCACAGAAGGAATTTTGCACATTTATGTTACAAGGATTGTCATATTCAACTTCCCAAACATGGCTACAATGTATATGTTCAACCGAATCTCATATTTTGTTGTATTTGGATTTGGAATAAACTCATGTACTAGAGGTGGAAGTGGTGGGACCACCTTCTCTGTATATGGAGGAGGAGTGGTTGCTTCTGGTTGAGGGGGAGCAAAAGGTTGTGACAGTGGAACTCAAAATTTATTTCTTCTAATGTATGTCAAAAATTCCCTCTTCCTTAGTTTATCTGATCATCTATCAACTAGTTTAAAACCCAAAGTCTTCCCTCTCTTTCCCCCTTTCTTTTGGCCTCATCATTATTTTCTTGTGTGACCTCCTCCTCTTGGAAGTTACATATCATATCCATGAATTTCATACTATCAGGAGAGTCTTCATCTTGTTTGGGACATTCATCCTCTCAGTGAGGTTCTTGATCACATGGAGAAAACCATGGGGTTTGCTCTGTGTTGACCATTCCAACCGGGTTCAAGGTATCAGGAGCCTTTGCCTCTTGTTGAGGCCTTGGTTTCCAACTTGTGGCATCTCTATGTTGTCTAGAAAATTAAGGTCTGGAGGCATATTGATTCCTTTCCAAAGTGGTTAATTGGCACATGATTTGATTCTGAGCTTGGACAAACTGAGTACTCATCTGATCTATATTCTGAGTCAATAGAGAAAATGGATCCAAAGTAATTCTAATGGAATCCTTAGTCTTTGTCTCTTCCTTGGCATGAGGATATTGAAAAGGATAAACCTTTGATTCAAGGAGGTTCTCTTCAATTTTTTCACTATATTATTTGGCTTGTGCCAAGGTTGTGGGCTTCTTGTCCTTCAAAATGAAATGAAATTTCCCGTCGAATGCATTCATGTAAAGGAGATGAACAACTGCAGTTGTAGGACATAGATCTATCTAGATTTGATTGTACAATCTGTCAAACTTGTTGTCAAATTCATTTACTGTTTCATTCTCCTTCTTCTTTATCCGATTAAACTGTGCTATAATCATTATGTTGTCTTTCTTCGTTGTACATTTGTTCTTAAATAACATGGTAAAGTATTCATAAGATGATATGTGATTTTTAGGTAATCCTTTGAATCACCTTTGAGCATCCTCGTCTAATGACAAGGCTAGTAACTTCATTGCTACATCCTCATGTTCCACTTCTGCATTTTCCATGTCTCGGCACATGGCATGGAGATGATCATCAACAGTGACCACATTATTTCTTAGAAACTTTGGAAACCATTTATGAGACTCTTTCAACATGATATTGGGATATCTGGGAATGGTGGCCATGTTCAAGGGATTGTAAATATATTTTTACCAAGGGTGAGCCATTGGAGAAAGGGGAAGGGTACCTTGGAAAAGGGTTTTGACAATGGGAAACTTGAGAGGAGGCCTTCTTCGGTAAACCTTAGAAGGTTTGAATATCCCTGGGGGAAAAGTCTTAATGGAAGACGGATTTTGGGATGGTGGATTCATTATATGAAATTTAAGAGGAGCTCATCAAGGGTGGAAGGGGAACATTCTTCAAGTAGAGTCTCCATGAAAGCTAGGGGTAAAATTCTTTGGGATGGTAGCTTGGCAAGTGTCGTTAGGGAATGAAAGAGGATTCAAAATCATCCCCGGCAATGATGCCAAAATGTTATCATGAAAACTATAGGTTGGGAAAATCCCGACCCAATATTCCACTATATGGAGATAACAGTGGAAGAGCTTACCCACTTTCACCTTAGATAAACCCTCCCTCTCTTCTGTGAAGGAATAATCCAACACAAGGGAGATTCTTGGGTTTATCTAAGGGGAAAATGAAATGGAAAGTGATACTTATGAATGGATGCCCCTATAGGTCAAGTTTCTAAATGGAAATTATATTGGAAATGAGTCTTGATAGTTTTTAATGGTTACTAATAAGTTTGAGTACCTGCGAATGATGATGGTACTTGCGCGAGACACAAGAAACACCAAGTATACAAGCTATATGTTAAGTGGAAAAGAAAGTTAAGCTTGTTGTCCCTATTTCCAGCAGTCAACAAAGATATATATATCTGCAAAGAAATGATTATTAGAGTTGTTAAACAAGATGCTAAAGTCAAGTAAATGATGCAAGAGATAAGCTAGCAATCACTAGTATAAGCCAAGTATGAAAGCATTAGACTTTAGCGACAAAATAAGGCTGTTATAGACAAGTATTACAGAGATATAATTGTAGCCTTATGGATGTAGAAAATAAGTTCTTACAGAAGAAAATCTATCCACCAAAAATCACAAGCAATCCACCCAAAACATGCGTCGAGACTAGTAGATTATAGGGGCAAATTAATAGCAACTTTTGACAGTTGAAATGCAAGTTATAATCAAAGTAAGAGAGTATTTGATGCAGCCCTAATGATAGTAGATTTTGTCTATATATAGCTTCAAGAATACTAAGTATATCAAGATGCCCTAGAGGCTTTAGCAACCTCAAAGCATCAACAATAGATTCCAACTTGCAACCTCAAAGCATCAACAATAGATTCCAACTTGAACAATATCAATATCTTGTTAAATCATGTTTACCAAAGAAAACAATTTATATCTTCAATGAAAATTTCAGATTAGTTCCTTTGAAATTTGGGTGAATGGAGTATTGAAAGCATGATTTAAATCAACAAAATTACTAGGGGTGTAAATCCTATTACTCCCTAGGGCATGCAAATCAAACTAAGGTAAATCAAGGAGGGTGTACACCCTTGTACTCCTCCTATAAACCTTGTAATAAAATACTTGTAAACTAGCAAATGAAATGAATCTTAATGGAGGGTGTATGCACTTATACTCCTCCTAGTGTTTCGACCAACAATAACTATGAAATAAGCAAGAAGAATAAACAATTGCAGATTTTCCTTACCAATTCCAATAGATATGAAAGAACAAACCCTAGTTCACCAAGAAAATTACCATTCATAATCAAGAGAATAAGTCTCCAAGAGGTGCGCACCACCTTAGCTCAAGAATTCACCAAGAGATAATCACCAAAAATGATTTTCACAAGAGAGAGATACTAAGATGCCCAAGTAGGGCACAAATTCCAGCCACTGGTCTTCTCACAATGGGAGAGCTATGTTAAAATGAGATAGAAATGATCTCTATTTATACAAAACCTTATAATAAGAGTTTTTACACAAAACCTAGGGTGAACCATAAAGTAAGGGGACAACAACCCTGACTTTTCCCCTTTACAATTTAAAATTTGATTTTGCACAACAGAAACCCTAGAAAAATCATGATGTCACCTGTTTAGGACAATGTTTTGGCATCTTTGGCAAGTCGTTGAATTTGGGGATGAAATGTTGGGTCTCTAAAGGCCTTCTTCCAATGCGCTATGGCCCTCTCCACCAAGTCAAGATGTTGTTCCTCATAAAATTATGCCATGTGTTCTCAAAGTGTGATGTCTGGCCTCCAAAGGAAAAATGTTGGGCTAGTAGGAGCAGGGGTGAGATCCTCCAAGGAATATTCCAAGCCTCCAAATTTTGTACTCACCATCCAAAGTGTGGGCCATGGTATCCAACTGATGGGCTTCAATCCCCAAGGAATCCAAAGCTAGGCTTGTTCTTCCAAATATGTCCACCAAACAAGGTCCTACAAAGATAATGAATATGCCCTCCAAGGGTCTCAATTCAAATACATCATGATGATTAAATCAAGTCAATAAAAGAGCCACCTAAGCAAGTGCATCAAAAACTACTTCATAAAAATTAAAAAGTGCTCAAATACCCTATGCAACTTGCCAAGTTTGGGTATGGGAGGGTTGACAAGCTGACTTATTGGGTGAATCGTCCCCTAGGTCAAGGAGTGTTTCCTGAGTGGAACCCCTTTATAATACATGTGGAAAAGATGATATGGTTGGGGGAAAGACTCTTGGGCATGGGTTTCATGACATACAAGGGATCACAATGTCTCATTTATGGGTTCCTTTGTATAGGGTGTGTTGCACCTTTGTTTACAATGCATCCTTTTTACAAGCTCATTCATTACCATTAATTAATTAAGGTCCAAACACCGGGTACTCCCTAGGGTGAATCGATTATCTTGGGTGGAAGTACAAAAGTGTCACTTGAAGGGAGAAGTACACATAGTTCCATGGGAGTATAGTCTATCTTGTAATGCACTTTGTGTAAATCCTTCAATGAAGTGGGACATTTATGTTATGCGTTTGATTTTGCAGGTCCTTGATTTTTTAGAAGAAGCATTTCATTTCTCTCAAGGCCTCTTTGGGTGAGCATATGGAAGGTTCATAATTAGTATTTTATCTTTTTCCAACCATCTCCCCTCTCGACCTTCATCCCCTTCTTCCCATGAAATGAGGGACACCGCCTTCTTGGGTCAGTACACACAAAAACCTAAAATATAAGGAGATGGGGGAACAAAGTGTGGAAAGTGACAAGTATGGTCGGGAATGGAACAATGAATCATCAAGGGGACCTCCCAGTATAAACCAATCCCTAATGGTGACCACTTACTAGTGAACAATGTCAACCACGAAGGTGAAACAAGGGAAAGAGCATAATGTCCAAGAAGACATTGCATAATCAAAAACAATTTTAAATGCAACAAACCAAAATGCCTCAAATATTGAAATGGAACTCACCATAATATCTGGCTTGTACCTCATGGACCAATATCCAATGTCCTCTGGAATCAAGTTGGTGTGGTGGATACCCTCATGATGAATCTAGAACTGTGGTGGTAAAGTGGATCTCTATTTGTGCAAGTGGACATTGTTGGTCAAGTTGTCTCTTGATACTCGATGTTTGCAACCTGAGGGCCTCGATACATCATCTCCTTATTTATACCTAGGAGTTGGGGATAACAATACACCAAGAAAAAAACTTGGGGAGATCACTTTATGGTACCTAATAGTATAGTAGTATGGATAATGGCAAGGTTGAGACTCCTTTGTTAGTGCCCTGAGATATTGGACCGAGTACTACTATTGGACCCCACACATATATCAGAGAGGTGTAACACCTGACACTCCCTTTTCCTTGGGACCCTGTAACATTTTCTAGTGAGACAACTCCTGAAGTATAACCATAAATTGTGATAGAGAGGTAAAAAAGGAGAATTATTATTTTCTCATATGGAAAAGTGTTCTACAAGAAATACTACTGCTACTCCTCATAAAAACTCAAACATGAAATTTGAAGAAAGTGAAGACTTAGAAAACATGCTAACCCAATTAAAGAATCAAGTTGATGAAATGAGTGGTAGTATGTTGAAACAAGTGGATTTATCATGTTCTTAGGAATACCTTAAAAGGTAAATGGAAGATCAAATGAAAAATAAGATGGATGGAAATAAGGAAAAATAAAAAAATCCATGAATGAAATGGAAAAGAAGATGGATGAAAATAAGGAAGAAATACAAAAAACCATGAAGTCCATAGAAACCATTCTCTTGCAGAGGATCCCTAAAAGGGATATGGAGATCCAAGGAAATCATGAAAAGAAGAACAATGGTGTTGAGACTCAATCACATATGGGGAGTATTTAATCACATTTGGAGAGAAAAAATAATAAATCCTTGAATCATTATCATTCATAATCTTCGTCTACTTGGTTTGAAAAATGGATAAACTTGTACCAAATAGATGTCCTTTCAAAACCAATTTATGAGTGTGAAAGAGACAAGTTCACTTGGAAATATTTTTTCTTTTTGAAAACGATTCAAAAAAGAGATTAAATAAAACTCAACTGGGAGTCCTCTAGGTATAGGTTATCATGTTTATGAGTGAGAAATGAAGTTCATAATAAAGTCATGTATTAGATATAAGGGACTCCCGGTCCTATGGAAAAAATCTCTGCATGGGTACTGTTGTTCCTGAGATTACACTTAAGGATTAGAAGCGTAATGTCAAGGCATCATAAATATAAAGGTTGATTTTAAGAAGTGCCTTTTCTTCTGATAGTTACATAATACTTAATTCCTCAAATGAAAATAAAAACAAAACAGTACATAAGCTGTAATTTGTTGTTCGATTCAATTTATGAAATCAGGTGAGGTGAGAGAAACTCACAAAACTGTTAAACAAAACAAGGCATCAATGCAAAGATGAATCTTATCCTATTCACAGTAGAAGAAAAGAAAACATGGACTCTTGAAAGGATATAAGTTTTAGTTATCCAAGTAGCTTATAGGTCTTGTATTTATTGACAACAAATACCGAGGAAAAAATGCTTTCTTAATGAACAACTGGTTTGGTGTGATTTGACTTTTTAATGAACATGCAGCTCCATAAATTTTAAGAGATTAGGGTCATCTGATTAAAAGTAAGACTTCATCAATGGTGAGAATTAAGTGCACATTGTTTTTATTTAAATAAGAATGAAAACTATCTAAAGTCTAAAGTTTATAAAAATATATGCGTTCTAACATAGGCTCCATCTAGGGATCGCGTTTCACAGAAGAACAATAGACCAAGTGTCTTTATTGGGTAACTGGAGTCATTATTGCATTTTTGTGAAACACATTCGGGAAAAAGATCATACTAAGAAAAAAAATTTCAATCGAAACTTAGAAAACCTTCAAAACACATCAAATCATGACTTTTAGTTAGGCTATTTGAAATTCCTCTTTCTTAAAACTATATTCGGATTTGCTTAAGATAATCGAAACAACTTTAATCAGTATACCAGAATCTGTTTGATTTTGTTCGCATCAAGGAAAAATAATTTTAATGATTTAGTCAGGGAGTCCTGCATAGGCTTAGAATGTAAATCTTGTCGAAAAGGGAACTAACTACCAGAGTACAT
>CBVK0100262197.1:0-11013 GCA_900067695.1 Picea abies
TTAAAAGTATGTTTAGGATTAGGCGAGAGTTTATACATTACTTGAATGTGCTCTGGTCTGAATGAGCTGACGATAGTTTCTTCCTCGTTTAAAATACTCCTTGTTGGGATATCGACCTTATCCAGAGCCCACCTGATCATATCAGTGTATGCCACAAGCCTCGGGCACGCAGCGATCATATGAAGCTTTGACTCAGCTATGTCCCGAAAATGATTTTCAGAATCAGGATGAGCATTTTCAAACTCGTATTCCAACAATTTGGAGATTTGAGTCTAAGATTTAATAGAATTTATAGCATGTGGAGTGGTGTCAGAGATAATATCTCCTTCCTGTGTGTCTTCATTCTTCTTCGGTGCCTTTTTGGGTGCCATGACTTCTGCATTTAATTGAAAACCTGTCACAGAAAATGGATGAACGAGCTCAGCTTAAAATGAAAACACAGACATTCGAATGTTTATTTTGAATACATTTAAAAAAAAATGACAAGATTTGCACAGCTGTCACGAATTTAAATCTCTTTATGCGGAAGATATTTTTCCGAGATATGCATTTAATGTCCGTATTTAGGCGCCTTTGGTTTTTTTGAAGAAAATGAGAAACCTACTTAATGGGAAAGTGAAACATGAATGAACACTTAAAGAATGATTACCATTAATCTTGTTTTTGAAAAAAGGTTAATTAGTGTTAATCATAGTTTAAATCTTAAAACTTCATTTTTCGGGGTTTCGGAAATCCTGATGTCGAGAGGTATGTCGTCGATGAAAAACGATTTTCAAAAATGCGAAATCGCGAAATCACGATGTTTTAATTAAGATTTAAACACTTTTAGCACATTAATTAATATAGATTAGACATTTTCGAGATTTCGAAAATCCTGATGTTGAGAAGTATGTTATCAATAAAATCCAATCTCCGAAATCGCGAAATCGCGACGGCTTGCTTTTTAAATAGGACTTAACTTATCTTAATTAACTAACTAATCATGATTAAGGCTAAAACAGAATTAGTTTAATTTAACGTGAATTGTGGATCAGGGTTTCGTAATTCGGGATTTCGGGAAACATGATGACAGGAGATGTGATCTCACTGAACCGCGAATCTCGAAATCGTGACATAATTAGTTTAACCCTTAACCTTTCTTATAAGAGACTAAATTAATTCGTGTTTAAATTAAGATTCCAATGTTTCGGGAAATCGGGGATTGGGGTTTCATGATTCGATTTGCATCAAAAATTTGTTTGTAGTAAACCCCGAATCCTGAAAATTCTTTTAAACTTAATTTAAAAATCGTTAGTTTAAATTTTAACACGTTTTAAATAATTTTCAAATAAAAAGCGTCGAGAGTCTTATAATTTTTGTAAACCTTTTTCCCTTTCATTATCTGAAAAATTAAGAAAAAATTGAGAAAAAGGTATCGTGTACTTAGAAATGATACGAAACTCGTGTTTTATGAAAAGCCGAAACCCGAAAAAGAAAAATTTAGGCCTTAGGGATAAAAATTTAAGATCTGTTTAAACAGGGTTCGTGGCTAGTCTTGAAACTAGTCTAAAACAGGTGTTTCGGGTAAAAATGTCATAACTTATTCATAAGAGATCCAAATTCAGTAAGACCAAATGTGTTAGTTAGAGTATTGTCTATAGTATTATGTGTACAATTTTTATATCCATACAACAAATATTTTTTGTGGGGAGCAATCTACAAGTTCTCTCTCTAGAATAAGCCAGAATTCAACAAGGTATGTCATTTTTCCTATAACTCATTTTTTGAGAGGTTCCAAGTAGTGACACCTAGAGAAATTGCATAAAACACATTGAAGAACATTGTGTACTATTTTCATATCTTTATTCATTACATGTACATAGTTATGATTATTTCAGGTTAGGGTTGTTGACTAATCCAAAACTAGTCATTTGAGACTAAAGTAAAGTTTGATGAAAATGCTAGTCTCTTGTTGTTAAAGTTAAGGAAGTTTTGAAGGTATGTGATCATATACACCAGTTCTATTATAGATTTACAAATCAGATTTGGATGATGAAATTGATGAGGGATTTTGGTTGAGGTTGAGGTACAGGTTGGTGCATGGTTGATGCACTTTTTTATGGTACAGGTTGATTATAGGTTGAGGTATAGGTTGATGCATGGTTTAGGTTATTGGTACAAGTTTTTTGGTGCAGGTTGATAGGTACAGGTTTACAATAGTATATCTCACAGTGAGAGTGTGACAGTGGTTCCATCATTCTACTTATACGTCAGGGTGGTTGGACGAGGCAAGGATAGGTGGTTGTATCCACCTTCCGGTTGTAGACGAAGAACATAGGAGGTTGTAGCCTCCTTCTGGTAATAGCCAGAGAATTAGGGAGTTGGAGCTTCCCTCGGGTTATAGCCTGAGAAACTAGGGGGTTGGAGCCTCCTTCCAGTTGTAGCTAGAAAACAAGGAAGTTGGTGCTTCCAATGAATGTAATTCTTCAAGACATATAAGAAAAAATATTCTGTTGTTTTCTCCCTCTTTGAGTTTCCACGTAAAAACACTGGTGTACTATGTATGTGTATGATTGTTCATTGTTTATTTACTCTACAAATATTGCATGATAATTCTACATTGATATAACACTTGCATTATATGGTTAAAAAGGATTAGATTTCTCTATTACGGATTCACCCCCATCTTAGTAACCCAAAAATTGATATCAAAGCAGGTTCCTTTAGAAATCAGTTTAACCACTGAAAGGTAGACCATGGAGAGCAAAAACATGTATAAAAATGGAATACCATAGTTTGATGGACAAAAGTGTGCATTTTGGAGCATAAGTTTGAAGACATATATACAGGCACAGGGATTTGAAATTTGGCAATCAATTGTAGATGGATACACAACACCAGCAGTTTCGTCGACAAATGACAAAGCAATGAAACTCGGTCAGATTAATTCCAAAGCCACAAATGCACTTCTGAATGGTCTTGGAGAATCGATATTCACCAAAGTTTCACATTGTAAATCTGCTAAAGAGATTTGGGACAAATTTCGAAATATTTATGAAGGAGATTCAAAAGTGAAAGCAACAAAGCTTCAAACTTACAGAGGTCAGTTCAAAAAACTAAAGATGAAGGAAGATGAGAATATTGCAGCTTACTTTTTACAAGTCGATGAAACGGTAAATGAAATCTTTGGATTGGGAGAATAAATCAAAGAATCTGTAAGTGTTCAAAAGGTACTAAGATCTCTTCCTATGATATTTGACCCTAAGATATCATCACTAGAAGAAAGAGAAGATCTAAACTCAATAAGCATGGATGAACTACATGGAATCTTCATAGCATATGAAATGAGAACTGAACAGGAAAATCCAGATATAAAAGAAGCAACCTTCAAAGCATCCAAAAGGTCAAAGCAAAAGGGAAAGAAAAAAGAAAAAGAACATAGGAGCAGCAGTGACGTGTCAGGAGATGATGAAGAAGCGGCCAACTTTGTCAGAAGATTGAACAAGGGAACCAATGGCAGGTATAGAGGTAAGATTCCTTTGATTTGTTTTATTTGTGATGGAATTGGTCATTTTGCTAACAAATGTCCTCATAAGAAAAAGAGAAATTATGAAGGTTCCTCAAATAGAAAACAAACATATAAAGGAAAAAGAATCACAAAGAAAGTTTTCAATAAAAGCTTATGCACCAAAGAAGACATCTCATCATCGGATGAAGATGAAGTCAGTGATAGTGAGACAGAAAGAGTTATATTCATGGAAGTAGAAGACTCTAATAAACAAGACTCTGAAGAAGAATATGAAGAGGCCAAAGAAAAATATGAAGAGGCAGAAGTTGACTACTGAGAAGAATTGTTGTGTGCCATAGAAGTTATCAGAAGAAAAACAAGAAACTACAAGCGGAACTACACAAGAAAGAAGACACTCAGGAACTAGAAAAAATGATCACAAATTTGAAGATTCAAATTGAAGAAGATAAAAGAATTGAAGAAACACTCAAAGAACAGATAGAAGGAAGAGATGGGATCATTGAAAATTTGGAAGCAGAAATTGTCACATTAAAAAAGGATCTTCAAAAGGAAAATATGCAGAACAACTCAAAAATTTTGAATGACATTATCAACAGTCAAAAACCTCATCATGACAAGTTTGGACTTGAATGCAATCAGACAGAAAATGGATCAAGCTCCAAAACAACAGAACAAGAAACATATACAAAAATCTATGTAGGAACAATCAAAGGGGATAGGAAGGTCTACAAAGAAAATTACAGGGACACTCCTCCCCTGAGAAGATTCAAACTTCAAAATCAATGACCGACAGAAAAAGATAGGCCTCAGGAAGAAGAAGGATTCATAAGAGTACCTCATTTTAGAAGATCTTCAACTCCTAGGTATCAAACTATATTTCTTGGTTTATGCTATATATGTAATAATTTTGGACATAAATTTGTGAATTGCAGAGCTAACAACAAGAACATAAACAACTTTGAAAGTCATACACAAAAGGGTTATCCAAGAAGGCCTACTAAAACATAGAGAAGAAGTTACAACAAGTTTGAATCTTTGAGAAATGAAGTGGAGCGCTACAAATGTAACAACTTTGGACACATGGTCAAAGAATTCAGAATGACAGTCCCTCCTAGAGAACCACAACAAAACAACAATAGTCACAGACAAGAACCTCAGAAAATGACATGGATAAGAAATCAAAATCAGTATAGCAATGAAGAAGGCACACTCACTCTACAAGATAAGAAGAAGAAACGTGGTTGGTATGTTGACAATGGTTGCTAAAAATACATGACAAGTGATAGAGATAGGTTTCTTACATTAAGAAAGGAAAGAAATGGATCAGTCTCCTTCAGAAATGATGATTCAACTAAAATCATTGGAAAAGGCACAGTCAAAATTGGGAACAATAATACCAAGGAAGAAAATGTTCTACTAGTAGAAGATATGAAACATAATCTTCTAAGTGTGATTCAAATGTGTGACCAAGGTCATAAAGTTATTTTCGATTCACAAAAGTATGAGATACAAAAAGAAGGTTCAGGAAAATTGATTGCAACAGCTGTGAGAACTTCAAGCAACATATATGTATTAAGTGAAATTGAAAATGAAAAGTGTTGCCTATGAAAGGAAGATGAAATTTGGCTATGGCATAGAAGAATGGGTCACATACATTTTGATAACCTTGTCAAAGTCATCAAAAAAGATGTAGTTAGAGAAATCGACTTTGAAAATGAAAAAGAAGTAGAAGGGGAAGATGAAAAGGATACGACAGAAGCAGAAGAGCAAGTTCAGCAAGTGCCTCCAAAGACACCTAGCAAATGAGTACAGAAGAATCATCATTCAGATCATATTATCAGAAAAAAATATGCAGGAGTTGAGACTAGAAGAAGAATTTGTTCACCAGAACAAATGCACCTAGCACTCTCATCTACGATTGAACCAATCTGTTTTGAAGAGGCTAGCAAGGATGAATTTTGGAATAAGGCCATGGATGAAGAATTGGATCAAATAGAGAAAAGTGACACTTGGGAATTGGTTCCAAGACCAAAGGATAAGAATTTAATCGACACAAAGTGGGTATAAAGGAATAAATTGAATGAAGATGGACAGGTTACAAGAAACAAACCTAGATTGGTATGTAAAGGATATGCACAGGTTGAAGGAATCGACTTTGAAGAGACATTTTCCCTAGTTTCCAGAATGGAAGCAATCTGATTGCTTTTAGCTTATGCATGATCCAAAAATATTAAAGTGTATCAAATGGACATAAAATCATCTTTTCTGAATGGGGAACTTGAAGAAGAAGGCTACATTGAACAACCAAAAGGATTTCAGTTGTCAGAGAATGCAGATTATGTGTGTAAATTAAATGAGGTCTTGTATGGTCTAAAACAAGCTCCTAGAGCATGGTACTCTAGACTGGATAAATATTTACAGTAGGTAGGGTTCAGAAAAGGAAGTGCGAACAACAACCTCTACATCAAGGTAACTCAATATAATATTTTATTAATTGAAGTTTATGTTGATGATATTATTTTTGGAGGTATTGATGATAGGTTAAGCTATAAATTTGCAAAGGACATGCAGAATGAATTTGAAATGTCATTACTTGGAGAACTATCATTCTTTCTGGGTCTTCAGATACATCAAAAAAACCAAGAAATTTTAATTATCAAACCAAGTATATCAGATAAATGTTAAATAGGTTCGGAATGGAATATTGCAAACTGGTTATCACTCCCATGCAAACCAGTCGCAAGTTGAGAAAATATGATGATTAAAAGCCTATAGATCAGAGGAAATATAGATCAATGATTGGTAGCCTACTATATGTGACAACATCCAGACCAGATGTAATGCAGGTAGTTGGACAGGTGGCACAATTTCGAGCAGCACCAAAGGATTCACATGTATTAGCAGTGAAAAGGATTTTCAGATATCTCAAATAAACATAAGAGTTTGGATTATAGTATCCAAAAGGAAATGATCTATCACTTATTAGCTATACAGATGTAGATTGGGAAGGTTGCATTGATGACCGATGAAGCACCAGTGGAGCAGCGTTCTACTTGGGTGAGTGTTTAGTATCATGGCTAAGAAAGAAACAATCATCAATATCTTTGTCTACAGTCGATACAGAGTATATTGCAATAACATCATATTGTACACAGGTTCTATGGATGAAACAAACTCTAACAGATATACAGGTTGAGTATTATGAGAACATTCCAATCTATTGTGATAATAGAAGCACCATCAATATCTCAAAGAACCCGGTGATGCACTCCAAGATGAATCACATTCCAATCAAGTATCACTTTTTACGGGAACAGGTTGCAGAAAAGAACATCGGAGTTGAATATGTGGGCACAAAAGAACAAGTGGAAAACATATTTACAAAACCGCTTCCATGGGAAGCCTTTGAGTATCTTCGCCAGAGAATCAGAGTTATTTCTACTCCAAAATGAATGATTTTGAATGATTATCGTATATGTCTTAGATGTACATGAGAAAGCACCATAAAGAAGACAGTTCAGGTTGGGATATTAGACAAGTCAGCTAGGGGGAGCAGACCCGAATGGAAAGATACCTTTTCCATTGATGACAAAGGGGGAGAGATTTATCAGATGCAGAGGACATAGGCATGGTTCCTACTATCACACAATTTGTAGCTAAGGTAAAAGACAAATGAAAAGAGGTCAAACTGGCGTAACTGAACCTATCCCACCACTGTCACCTCAATGGGATAACTCTTTTTGTTTAGGGAGGTAAGGCCCAGGGGTGATGTACCTGGTGACCTGGGGTTTTGAGAAGGCAAAGGGTTAAAAGGACAAGTGATAATTTCCCCCCTCACAAGTTACCACCTGATCCGAAAGTTCGGCTTAACAGGCAATAAAGATAAAATATAACCAGAAGTAATAACCAAGAAGTGTACCTACCCGAGACAAAGAAACAAAGAAACTATGCATATGCAATCTCACTTGCTGGTTAGTACTTCATATAATCAATGAATTTCTTATGATAAGCAATTGAGAAATAATATTGACGAAGTAAATCAATGTTTATACAAAAACAATGATTACAATATCACTTCAAAATAAATGCTAAAGAAACTTTAATGATGAATGGCAATCAATGTAATAATATCAACACTTTAGAAACAATTCCTTAACCAATCATTAAATTGCTTTAAAGGTAAAACGAATGTTGCATAGAGGTGTTTATAGCATAAAAAGGTGACGACGGTAATAGGGTTAATAAGATTAGTCTAGGCTAGGGTTAGAAGTAGTTAAAGGTTGTTCAAGATTGTTTGGAAGTTGTTTGTGATCAAGGTACTCAATACAAGAGGTCTTAGATCAGTGTGCTACTAGGACATATGGATTCAAAGAGGCTGCAAAGGCTAAAGGATTAAATGATAATGGAAATACCAAATACAAGAGGGTTAAATGTTGAGGTGTTGCTAAGGCAAGGCCTCAACAATGAAACCCTAGGGGAGAAAGGCTCACTAAGGTGTAGAAACCCTAGGCCTTAGTGCTTTCTCCTCCTTCTTTAGCTTATTGGAAAGATGAAATCGGCTAGCTTGAATAAGAGTTTAAAGGGCTGAAGACAAGATAGTTAGAAGGGGAAGTGTTGCTAAGGCAAGGCTTTACCATATAAACCCTAGGGGAAAGTGGCTCATCAAGATGTAGAAACCCTAGGCCTTGATGTGTTTTCCTCCTTCTTAGCTAAATAACAAGAAAAAATCGGCTAGCTAGAAGAGTATGGATAGAGTGTTGCTATGGAAAGGCTCTATATTAATTCATCAAATCAAAATATCTCTTAACTTGGTAGGGACATGAGACGAGGACATCAACTAGTGATTTTCACCTAGGGTTTGATTCACCAAATTATAATAACAAATGCAAGTAAACAATACTATAACCATTCAATTAAGAAGTGTTGCAGAAATTCACTTACATAAACCAAGAAATCATGTAGCAAAACCCTAGTTGTAAACCTTCCACAAAGAAGAAATGCCAAAAATGCCAAGAAAAGTCTTCCTTCAACAAGTGCGCCTCAAAATTTCAGCCAAAACCCTAGAATAGGGTGCAAATTTCAGACCTCACTAATGTGTGAGTGAAAGATGATCAAAATATGAGAGTGAAAACCCTCAATATATACGATACCAATGACCTTAATTAAATTTTAGGTCATCAAAAGGCCAACAAGGCCAAAATACACAATGATATTGTTTTACATCAAATTGTCATAAATTAAACCCTAATCAAGCAAAAGTAATATGTCATGCCTCTTCTAGGGTGACATTATCCCTTTTTAGGGAAAATGTAGCCTCCTGGAGAAAAATGTTAGTCCTCCTTGGGCTTCTCCAATATGCCACACATGCTAAACTGCCATGACTGTCTCCCAAAACGTCCATAAATTTGGATGACATCATGAGCCTCCTGGGTGATGTCATGGGCCTTCCACGGCCAACGTTCCATTGAAGAGGGAAAAACCCCCCTAGGTAAGGCTCTGTCAGGGTGCCTTTGTGAAACATCCTCCTTGTCTCCAGTGAAAACCCCTCTATCTTGTCTCTACCCCCTGTTGGGGTCTCAGCATCCATCTGGTGGGCTCTTCATCCCCATGGAGGTCTGAACTAATCATCTCCCCATGTGTACCTGTCCAATGTGGTACCTTTCTGTCGGGTATGATCCTGCACATCAACAGATATGCCCTTCAGGGGCTCATAAGTCACAGGGATCATAGCAATGTCAATCACATATCATCATCAATATTATTAAACATGTGCATGAAATGCCTTTTACCCCATTCAAGTGCTCAAAGACATACAAATTTGCAATACATGTTTGGAGGAGGTGGCATGGCATCCTATTGGGCTAGTGTCCAATGGAAAAGGGATGTCTCCGGAAGAGATTAAATCCAAGTCATGTAAATGGGTGAGGTGGATAAGGGATGTCTTGACAAGGGGTGCAGTGAAAGAAAGGAAATGCAGAGCTTACCTTTGGGTGCCTTTAAGAAGGCGAGTTGCACCTATCCTGGATGCAAATGTTTACAATCCCATTCATGCCATTTTATTCTTATTTCTTTATTGTTTTTTTCTTTCAAAAGGTTAATCAGGGGACACTGCCCGGGCATGGTAACCAGTGGTGGCAGTGTTACCCACAAGTACTTTCACAGAAATGAGAAGTTTGGCTCGTGATGAGACCCCCTTTCTCTTGGCCATGAAACCAAGAGCCACTACCCTGGTATGGTAGCCAGCTTCTAGTAGTGTCATACTGCTAGGTACCAGACCTAATAGGTTGGCTCCTGATGAGACCCCCTATCCTCTAACTAGGTCTTGTTTTATTATTTTTATGGGTCCCTCTTGTTTATTTATGAGAAGCTTTTTACTGCTTTCTCGAGGATCCCTGGGCGAAGCATCTCGAGGTTTTATTTTTAAGCTTTTATCTTTTGCGAGCTTGCTTTTACCTTCTGTACCTTTAACCCCTTCTTCCCACAAGGAAAGGTGCAACCCTTAAATGATTGGCCAAACCAATGACCAGACAAATGTAAAGGGATGGATGAGCGGGAAGCAAGATGAAAAAGTGGTAATATGACAGAAGAGGACGATGAATTTTCATAAATCCCCCCAGTGGAAACTCAAAACCTATGGGTACGGGATTACTAGGGCATCCCGTCATTCCCCCCAGACATGGTCAAGTGGACAAGTATAAGATCCAAGCATTTATTAGAAACAAAAGGAATTAAATGCACATATTCAAAGTTTTTGAAGATCAAAGTGACACATACCATGATACCTGGACTCATTACCTCACGGAGCAAGAACCATCTCTGATACAGGACCAAGAAGGAGGTGATGGATGTTGTTTCTGCTAAAAAAGTGGAGGTGATCAAAGGGAGAAAATATGGGCCCTATAGGGCCATGCACAAGTCAATCTCGCTCTCGTTACTCCATGTCTAGGACCTGTGGGTCTTGAGACATGTTCTCTTAGTCATCCCTAAAAGTGGGAGATAGCATCTGGCTCCAACTCAGGGACATGTGCTCGTCGTAGAGCGTATGAGAACCTCAAAATCTCTGGCAAAACTTGTAACCTACTTGATCTCAATAGAAACTATTAGTAATCATTTGGGGTGGTGATAACACCCCAGTTCATATATATATATAACGGAAACAAAAACAATCATATGTAGAAGTGTGAAACAAAACCACTCTAGCATGAAATGCAATGGTATATACAATGAATGAAAAATGCCTACCTGCTTACCTCTACTTACCTATTGGTTGAATGCTAGGTGTAGTCAAATAGCCATTGAAACCATCCTAGCAACATCTCCCCATACCTGCCCTTGTGCTTCATCATAAACTAAAGCAGTGATAAGTTAAGCACAAAAATAACATGAGTTAGAAAATGTATTGTATCAATGGAAACTCTAAGGTCCATCTCATGGAGGCGGGTGGGAGGGAAAAAATGATGCCAAGACATACTCTCAGGAGAGTGCTCAATCCATCTCAGAAAAGG